>CAUYRT010030007.1:0-24788 GCA_963574885.1 Lepilemur ruficaudatus
GCAGTTTGCCCTGCAACCTCACTTCATGGATGGATCCAAGGAAAGTCACTGAATTTCAGTTAGTCTACCCTTTTGTTGTTGTTGTTATTGTGAGGATGGAGTGAATACTTCCAAATTCTTTACTTGTGGTAGTTGAAACCAGAAGTTAATACACTGGCAGTAAACATTTAAACAATGACACGGTCTGATTTCACTTCCCCTTCCTCCTAAATAGATCTCATTGTTGCTAGGAATTCCTAGATGTTCCTAAAAATTTGGGAAATCCTGACTAAACTGAAAGAAGCTTGTCTCATAAGCATAATCTCATACTCTGAGCCCCAGGCTTAACGAGGCTACACCAAAGTGGCAGAGTTTGGAAGGAGTCTGCAGGGAACCAAGTTTCCCATGGTAACATGGATCCAGAGAACAAACCAGCTGGAAATATAGCAGAGTAAGTTGATTTGCATCAGAATTAGACCTTCTTACATTTTGCCAGCCCCTCAGCTGCAGGGTGAGTGTGAATTTCTGCTCTCTAAACTAAGAGCTAGTTCATTGTTAAATGGGTCCACTTGGACGGGCACAGCAGAACACCGTGAGTGCAGGAAATGAAGAGAGTCCTTTGTGTTAACATCTGTGCGGTGGCGAGTGATTCATCAGTCAGCTACATGCTGGCCTCCTCCACACGCCCGGAAACCGTTCATGAAGCTCTCTGAACGGCATCTTAAAGGCCCCACACTGCCACATCCCAGGGTCATGAACCCTCAGATCCACCTTCTCCCCCTCAGCCCGCCATGACAGGGGCCTGATGTGGTTCCACTTCCCATTGTTACGTGCGCGCCTGGATCTTAGGCTGTCCTTTCAAATGCCAAATTGGGAGAGGTCTCACCCTGAGGCCTATCTTGAGCGAGGAACTACTGACTTACTGGTCTTTTGGATGCATAAATGAGGGCTTGCACTGGGCCGAACTCCCCAGCTACATAAATGGCTCAATGGTGCCGTGCTGACCCGGCACGTTAGACAATGAGAAGCTCTTTCAGTTATTCTGAGAGTGGCTGTTAAGAGGATGAGAAATCATCTGTGTTCAAAGTTGGCTTTAATTTCTCTAAAGGAGATGATTTGCCAAAAAGGCTTTGACTATTTAAAGACTGTTACCTGAGCAAGACATTTGGGTAATTGGGCATTTGATGTTGGTTTGGTGTCACCTTTATGCATATTGAGATGATCGTGTGACTCTAAAGACCTTGTTTTACTTTAATTGGAATTCCTGCGTGGGAGGGGCCAACGTGAACTCTGGCTGGAGCAGAGAGTTCACTTTGAAGGGTCAATGTGGATAAAGAAAGATACCTTTGGCGTCTTTTTCCTTCTGTGTTTCAGTTAAGACGTTTCTTGTTGTAAGGAAGAGAAACGAACTTGTGATGCCTTTAGCAAAAAGAAAAAAAAGAAAAGAGAAAAAGGAGAAGGAGAGGTAGTTTTATTTATTTATTTTTAAATGAGGCTGTAGTAATGTCTTCAGGAAGTTAAATCTCAGGATGCAGTGAGACCTCATAAGAACAAGCTCATAAGCTGGAGGGTGGAATGTCAATAGGAACCTCGGCAGTCACTCTGATCGCTTTACCTCCTGCCGGTTTCTCTGTATACGTCTCTCATTCCTGTATCTTTCCCGACCAGCTTTCAAGCTTACTCCACAAGCAGGTCACAGGATAGCTGCTCCTGAGGTCTGCAAGTTTATACTACCTCATTTTGAGTCACCTTTAGCAATACGACTGACTGGTTATGTCTAAGTGCCAATTCCGGACTCCAGAGAGAGAGAGAATCTGATCTGCAAAGATGTCCATCCCGGTAGAGCAAACTATCCTGCAGCTAGGTACTTCTCAGAGAAAAGGGATGTCTTCTTGAAAGGCGCCCCCTACAATGGACTTCATATCTAATGTTAGCCCCATTTTATAGATGAGGAAACGGAGGCTTGCCTTCCCCATTATCACATAGCCACATCTATCTTTTTTTCCTTAGTGAAGGAAATAGTTATATTTTGGATGAAAATTGGTGATATTCCTGTCGTAGCTATTTTTTAAGGAAGGGAATTACCTTTTGTTAAACAGGATAAATTGTTTAGAAAAAAATCTCTGTAATTTTGTCAAAAGGAAATACTCTTTCTCAAAATAGAATGAAAGTAAATGAGAGTAAAATTTTAGTAGCAAAGAGGATTCCTAAAATAATCTGGGACAGTTATGTAATCACAAAGCTCTTTGGTATTTCCATATTCAAGAAAAATAAAATGCAAGAAATGAACAAGACGGGAAAAAATTCTTTATGAAAGTGAAAGCCACCCTGTTGGCCAACAGTTTGAGGTATCCTAAGACTTCTTAGAAGGAACAAGCTTCTTAAATGCAAACCAAAACTTGAGCCAAATGTGGAATTGAGCTGTCAGGGAGAAACAAAGATAGAAAGACCAACTTCTGATCTGACTTTTATAATTTTCTGGTTTCCTAAATCCATTAGCTTTTCCCCCCTGAAGTACAGAAATAAAATCAGATCATATTTTTAAAAAATTAATAGTTTATTGTATGTTCCAAAGAACAGTTCTTGAATTGGGGGGTCTTCAATGAGGATGGTAAGATGCTCACTTTGTAGTAATTCTGCACAGCTTAAGCATAAAGGAAGGAAGTATTTTGACCTTTGTCGTGATTGGCTGTTTACATTAATGTTCTTTGTAAACAACCCGAGCTATTTAAGCTAATTTACTTAACAGCTGTTTGGTTTAATTTCACTGAATCATATTGACAAGGACGTAAAGCTACCTTTCGTGTTGCGTTTGTGATTATAGGTAGCATTCCAGGGAAATCAGGAGGACGTAAGTTTTGGTTACGTCGCTATGGGTGGTTGGGGTATCTCTAAACTGTGGCTTCCATTTTTAATTTTTCTTTAACAGGAACTTTCAAACCTGAGGATACTTCCCTGTTCTAGGCTAGACCATATTATGATTTATTAAAATCCAAAGGAAACTACCAACGGAATGATAGTTCCAAGACAGTATGAAATGGGAAGGATTTAAGTGGCTTTGTGTGTCTTTTCATTGCTACCAAAGAAAGCCTGAGGAGCATGCGGATGTTGCCATCCATCTGGAATAGTCTTAATAAACAGTCTTGTGCTCTCTGGTCCCTCTTGTCTCAGTAGCCCCGTGCCTCCTTGTTGACTGCGTTCTACGATAAGAGGTTGCTTGTGATCTTCTGGCCCATTCTCTGTAGGCTCAACCAGGTCACCCTTTCAGCAAATGGGAAAGGGTGACGTATTATTAATACTCTTCTGGGGCAGATGGGATTAAGGAAAAATCCATCAATGGCTTATTTGCTGATAGTTCATAAGCCATCAACAGCACAGATTGTGCAGGAGCTTGTCAGATGCTGGGTTTGTGTTTTAGGACCCCCCTCGTCAAAGCCACTGCCACCTCCTTGGCTGCCCTCCTCCACTTGACACCACCCTCCGGGCTGGTGCCTGGCTAGAAGGAGGTATTACAAACTAAACTCGTTTGTACATCTTTCCGCAGCCTCCCTCAATGTGACTGGGAGCACTTACTTTCCTGTAGTGTGCCGATGTCCACACAGTTCTGCCAGGGACCTGGCTTCAGAGAAAATGGGATGGAATGCTGGTCATGATGGAATTGGATCAGACCCAGCTACATGGGAGCAACAACTCAAAGCAGACAAAAGGCATCATTTTTTTTTTTTCCTAGCAAAATTATTCTGGCAATCTTTATTCAGATGGTGGTAATACTAACTCATTCATCAAATACTTGTTGAGCATTTACTGTGTGCTAGATTATTGTTGAGAATATTGGCAGAAATGCCAGACCCTAGTCATCCTGTGAACTTAGGAAGTTTCTTTATTTTAACAATAATGAAAAGTTATGGTGAATCTCTCCAATTTAGATAAAAACATTGTTTAAATAATTTGGTTCTTTCTCCCTTTCCATTCCATGGTTCACTATGTTCTGAATCTACAAGCTCTAAGAAATATGAGAAAATAATTTGACATTGGTTAGGATTTGCATTTTTAAGTTGCTAGAAAATTCTTAGCTTATTATTTTTAAAGTATTGATTAAAATAAGGGCAGCAAAGATAGCGACATCACAGCAAATTGTAGTTTGCTTTTGTCTCACTTTAATCCTTTGCTCTTGAACACATTTTTATTACCTAAGTTATTGTTCTGTGCTCTTTTCCCATAAATTACAACCACCCTAAGGATTTTGTTTCTAATGAACACATACTGACAGCATATTTTGCTTAGCAGCCTGTCTCAATTTGCCATACAATGCAAAGCCTTGCTTAAAATAACTTCTTTTTGCATGAGTATTAGTGCTTCAAAGTCAATTAAAAATATACAACTTATAAATACAGAAGAAAGAGCAATATACTCACTTAACAAGGACTTTAGAAAATTTTTGTATGAATGCTGTAGATTTCAGTTCTAAGCGTATTATAAGTGGACATAAAAATTTGAAAAATGGTTTAAAACTGTTAGCACTTTGTATGTATTTATTAAGTGATGTAAGAAAGCTTATATTCATCAACATTCAAAAAATCCGACACATCCATTTCACATAAATAGATAAGTTTACATAAATCTATTTACATAAATAGATGAATTTGTCCTTGGTCAATTTGTGGAGACATACATATATGGAATCGTTGAAAGAAAATGATCTCACAGCGGCTGACAAATATGCAGGTAGAATGACCTTGGGTTACACTGCTTAAGAATAATGAATAATGATGTTTGTCTAATAGCTTCTTTTTCTTATGAGAAGGGAAAATATCTACATGTTGGTGTCAGGGACTTTATATTTTATTTTGGTGTTTTTCCTTATATGCCCCCAAACAAGTGCCTACTTTACTTTTGATGTTTGGAATGGATAATTATTTAGATCAATTTCCTCTCTTGATCGATCTAAGGAGGACCTTTAGAAATGTTCTTCCTTATTCTTTTATGGTTTTAGTATAACTTCAAACTTGAAGGAAAATATTTTCTGAGTTATTGGGGAAGGCCTAGATAGAAAAATACAAATCTCCCTGTATCAGTAGAGATGGGCCACTTATATTAATACATCTTAGCAAACAGTCCCCAAATCTCGGTGGCTTAACTTAACAGAAGTGGTTTTTTTTTTTCCTGTCTCTCAGACTTCATATCCCACTCTGGGTTGCCAGGTAAGTCTGCTCCACAGAGGCACTCAAAGTCCCAGGCTGATGACTATGCCGTCATTTTGTAGCTGTAGCTGCACCACGTGGACTACATGGCATCCCGTGTTGTCATGGAGATGGAAAAAATACTGGAGAATTGAGCCTGGGCTTTTCACTGCCTCAGCCAGCAATGACACACATCACTTCTGCCCACATTTTGCTGTCCATAATTAGTTATATGGCTGATTGAAGCTAGGCTGGGAAACGTAGGGGTAGAAAATGGGAGGAAAATCAAACATAAGTGAGTTTGCCTTTGGACCCAAATCCTGTTTAGAATTACAAATTGTGGCATACAGAGATCTTACGTATAAATCATCATGTTATTCTTAGACCTTTGGGATGTTATTTTTTGAGATTCAAGGCTGATTATAAAGAGTCAGACATAGACCCTGGAGCTTGGAATCTCCAATCTTTAGCCATATTCAATACTGAAAATTTACAATTAGAAAGGCTCCAGGTCTTGCTAACCTTCCTAGTGAAGCATGTTTTGATAGTTAGATTTATAAACAGAAGAGTTCCTATACTACTTTTTGCTTCTATGAGATCAATCTTTTTTAGCTTTTTCATATGAGGGTGAACATGTGGTGTTTAACTTTCTATTGCTGGCTTATTTCACTTAGTGTAATGCCCTCCAGTTCTATCCATGTTACCGTGAATGACAGGATTTCTTTCCTTTTCATGGCTGAATAGTATTCTTGTGTATAGGCAGCACATTTTTTTTATTCATTCTTTTTTTGTTGGACACCTAGCTATTCTCTTTCTATACTTAATTTATTGAAAGTTTTTATCATGAAGTGGTGTTGAATTTTATCAAATGTTTTTTTCTGCCACGTGGTTTTTGTCCTTTGTTCTGTTGACATGATATATCACACTTATTGGCTTGCATATATTGAACTATCCTTGCATTCCTGGAATAAATCTTGCTTGATCATGATGTATTATTTCTCTGATGTATTGTTGGATTTGGCTTGCCAGTATTTTATTGAAGATTTTTGGTCTATAGTTTTCTTTTTTTTGATGTTGATTGTGTTCTCATCTGATTTTGGTTTCAGGGTTATGCTGGCTTTGTAGAATGAGTTAGAAAGAGTTTCATCCACTTCAATTGTTTTGGAATAGTTTGAGAAGAATTAGTATTAATTCTTCTTTAAAGGTTCAGTAGAATTTAGCTGTGAAGTCATCTGGTCCTGAATTTTTTATTTTTTTTTTTATTTTTTATGTTTGTCAGGAGACTTTTTATTACTGATTTAATCTTGTTACTTATTATTGGTCTGTTCAGGTTTTCTGTTTCTTCTTGTTTCAATCTTGGTAGGTTGTATGCGTCTAGGAATTTATCTTTTTCCTCTAGGTTTTTCAATTTATTAGTGTATAGTTCAAAGTAGTCTCCAATGATCCATCACATTCCTGTTGTGTCCATTGTGATGTCTTTTTTTATCTCTGATTTTATTTATTTGTGTCGTCTCTCTTTTTTCTTAGTTGGTCCAATGGTTTGTCAATTTTATCTTTGCAAAAAGCCAATTTTTGCTTCATTGATATTTTGTATTATCATTTGTCTTAATTTTCTTTATTTCTGCTGTGATCTTTATAATTTCTTTCCTTCTTCTATTAATAATTTTAGGTTTGTTTTGGTTTTACTTTTCTAGTTTATTGAGTTCCATTGTTAGGCTGTTTATTTGAAATCATTCTAGTTTTTTGATGTAGGCATTTATTGCTGTAAACTTGCCTCTTAATACTGATTTTACTATGTCCCATAGGTTTTGGTATGGTGCATTTCTATTTTCATTTGTTTCAAGAGATTTTTGAATTTCATTTTTTATTTCTTCCTTCACCCATTTGTTGTTTAGGAACATGTTGAATTTCCATGTATTTGTATAGTTTCAAATGTACCTCCTGTTATAGATTTCTAGTTTTATTCTATTGTGGTCAGATAAAACTGTTGATATGATTTTGATTTTTAAAATTTTTTTTGAGACTTGTTCTGTGTTCTGACACATGGTCAATCCTGGAGAAAGTTCTATGTGCTGATGGGAAAAAAAACATGTTTTCTGTAGCTGTTGGGTGAAATATTCTATAAATGTCTGTTAGGTCCATTTGGTCTACGGTATAGATTAAATCCAATGTTTCTTTGTTGATTTTCTGTCTAGATGATCTGTCTGATGCTGAGAGTGGGGTGTTGACTTCTCCAACTATTATTGTATTGGGGTTTATCTCTCCCTTTATATATAATAATATTTGCTTTATATATCTGGGTGCTCCAATGTTGGATGCATATATATCTATAATTGTTATATTCTCTGGTTGCATTATTCTCTTTATTATCATATAATATCCTCTTTTGTCTCTTTTTACGGCTTTTGACTTGAAGTCTGTTTAGTCTGATATAAGCATAGCTACTCCTGCCCACTTTTGGTTTCATTTGCATTCCTTCACATTCAGTCTATGTATGTCTTTGCATGGGAACTGAGATTCTTGTAGGCAGCAGCATATAGTTGGATCTTATTTTTTTAATCCATTCAATCTGTATCTTTTCAATTCTAAAGGGTCCCCCTCTGGGTTCAGAATACATGTATCTCATTATCCTTTCTCTGACTGCTGGACCCAAAGGAGAAGGCTTTGCCTCTTGTCATAGCCCAAATTCTGTCTTCAGTATTGCTTTACAAGAACCCCAATGCTGAGTTAAGTCCAATAGATATGGTCATGGTAGCCTTAGAAATTTCAAAAATTCTTATTCCTGAGTCAATAATAAAAACTCTGAAACCATTTTCTTGAGGCTAGAGGCTCAGGAAAAAAAATCAAAACAATTCTGGTACTCAGACTGGTGTTTTGTTTTGTTTGTTTTCTCAATTCATTTGTAAAATTCTTAATCTTCTGTGGAACACATGGATGACTTTAGCAGAATGTGTGTGTGTGTGAGTGTGTCTATTGGGGGTGAGGGTGAGGTGGGGAACATCTCATTAATATATTTCAAATAAAAATTATCCCCCTTATATCGTTAAAAAAGAATAAGCATCTCATTGCCACTGTTGACAAATGGCATCATGTTTTATTTTACATTTCTTGGATTACTAGTGTGACCTAATTTTTAACATATTCTTTACTTTTTATTGTAAAATACTTTTTAATGTCTTTTGTCTATTTTTTTCAATGAGGTATATGCCTTACTGATTTGTGTTTTATACACAGTAAGGGGTTGGTGCTTCCTAATATGTTCTTGCATAGATGTAGTATGTCTTTCAATCTGGTGTTTTTTTGACATGTGTATGTTTATAATTTTTTCCTGGTCAAATCTACCAGATTTTCCCTATGCTGCCATGCTTAGATATCATGCTTAGAAAATCCTTCCTCGCTTCAAGTTAAACAATTATTGAACATCGTGTGGCCCCTGAGCATAGGCCTGGGTTTGCCTTCTACCTCCATTGTCTTCCAGCCCTGTGACAGTGGGTAAGTTACTTTAGTCTTCCTGAACCTCTGCTTTCTCACAGATAAAATGGGACAAAAAATTTTACTTACTGCAAAGAGTTGTGATGAACAGTAAATGAAAAAATGCATGTAAAGCACTTAACCTGGTATCTAGCTCATAGCAAGGATTTGGTGGCAAAAACAAATGTTCCTCAGTCCATCTACCATGGCTGGTTTTTCCTCTTGAATTTGCAGAGGTCACCTTTTCTTTGAGTGCCATACACATTAGCTGACCTGTGATCATCTGTGTTTTAGGAAAAAATAGGAACGTGTAAGCATTAGAATCATTTTCAGCAAAGTGGGGAGCCCTGAGAGAACACAGGCACAGGGCCAGAGCTGAGTTCTGCATTGGGCCCAGGAAGCGCAGTGTCTAAAGCAGATGGTCTGTTTAGGAGACGGCAGAAATGTTTTCATGTTACTGTCTTTCAAAATCAGAGGGAAAAAATGAATATGATTATAATCATATATAATAATGAACGCAGCCTAGATTATATGCCTTTATATCAGTGCAATAATAAAACATAATTTTAAAAATGCTTTAATGAAGGAAGTTGCCCCAAAAGGCTAATGTGGCCAGGGCCCACGGCAGTGACAGGGTAGCCCTGGTCACCACAGCTACCCTACTCAGGATCATGTGCCCATCGACGGAAGTGTCAAGCGAAATCAACTAGAAGGTTTGCACTGTTATTTCTTACTCTTACCCCACCTTAGCTGAGTACATTTGTATCTGTGTAGGTCAAATGCAATTATTGAGATAGGACATGGTTCTCTGGTATTTCGTATACCAGGACTGGGAAGGACAATGCTAAACCTTCTCTTCCTGTGTGAAAAAGGGATTGACTAAGAATGTGACACAGACAAGGAGGGACCATTTACACTGTTTTGGACAAGTATGATTGTTTTCTTACAAGGATACGTGCAAACAATGACTAACGTGGTGTCAGCATCTTATAAAATCTTCACCCTTTGTGGTTTTCTTGTATTGTATACCTTAATTTTTTCCAGAATTCAGATAGAATGGAATTCAGATGCATTCCATTAATATAAATTGTTTCCTTAACATTGAAACATGTTATTTATTGGAAAAAGGAAAGTGCACATGCACGTTGGGGGTGGTTAGCATGAAGAAATTAAAACCATGTTCACATAAAACCCACATATAGATGTTTATAGCAGCTCTATTCGTAATCACCAAGCACTGGAAGCAGCCAAGAAGTCCTTCAGAGGGTAGGTGGATAAACAAACTGTGGTACATTCATGCAATGGAATACTACTCAGCAATAAAAAAGAAACTATTGATATGTGCAAGAACATAGGTAATCTCAAAGGCATTGTGCTGAATGAAAGAAAAGCCTCAAAGGTTGCATACAGTATGACTTCATTTATATCAATATGGCATTCTGGAAAAAGCAAAAACTAAAGAGACAGTCTAGACTAGTGGTTGTCAAGGGATAGGCATGACTACAAAGGGCAGCATGAGGGAGTTCTCAGGGTGATGGAAATGTTCTGCGTCGTGATCAATGTCGTGGCCACGTGACTCTATATGTGCGTTAAAACTCACAGAATGGGGTACCAACAAAAGTCCACTTGACTGTATGTAAACTTAAAAAAGCCATATGTGTTTTAGAAAGTGTGTGTGTGAGTGTGTGTTTTGAGGGGAGCATTCCAAAAATTTCCCTGATGCTTACGTACAGCATTATAACAATTAGATTTATTTTTCTCTTTGGCTATTGTTTAGTTTTCTGGGGAGATTTTTAACATTACAATTGTCTGGTTATGGGGCCAAATCTCCCGATTTAGCGGGTTTGGGGTGGTGCCCTGAATCTGTGTGTTTAGATTTCCAGGGCATATCCAGGGCTAGGAATCACAAACCCGGGGACCCATTAAGCCGAGGACACCTCAGACCAAAGGCTTATAATAACCTGGTTGCTCATGGCTGCACCGCCTATGGTGACAAAGTACCAGAAACAACCTGAAGACTAAGGGATAGGTGGCTGGCAAAATGATTCATAGTCCATCCATACAACGCATTATTGTACAGCCAATTAAAAAATGAAGTAGAACCAGGTACCGTGCAAAGCTTTTTACATGCATGATCTTGTTTAATCCTTACACCAAACCTGTAAAGTAGCTACTATTATTATCATCCCCAATTTGTATATGAAGAAACTGAGACTCAGAAAGGAGGAGTTACTTGCCCAAAGCTACAGTTAGTGATAATGGCAGAATTTGCATGCAAGACATCGGGCATTCCTTCAGTGAAGTGGGCATTGTGTTAGGTGAGTTCTTAGTGACCATGCCCTGCTGCTCTCTGAACCAAACGTCTGGTCTTGTCTGCTCTTCTTTCTGCCTGGAATGCTCTTCCCTTCTCTGCCCTTTGCTTATGTATCTCCTGCTTATCCCGAAGATCTTATCTCAGATGCTACATCCACAGGTGAGTTCCCTGACCTCTCCGAGTAGCTGACATGCCCTTATTATATTCTCTCCCAGTGCATGTACTTCTGGTGATTGACGTGCCCAGTTGTGCATTGTCTTTCTCCCATTATGCTGGGGCCTTTCTGAGGGCAGGGGTCCTGTACACCCTCGTGCTCTCATCCCCCAGTACAGTGCCTGCCGCAAAGTAGTCACTCAGTAAATACTGGCTGAGTAAATGCAAGAACAGAGAACTACTCAAGCTAACACAAAGAAATGAGAGGCTTGTAAGCACAAGACTCATGGACACCCCAGACAGACTAGAGAGGTTCAGGAGATGTTATTCTTTCTGCCGCTCTAGGGCTGGATAGTCACAAGATTCCTGCTTTTTCCCTTTGCATTTGCTCTAATTGTCCTTATTCCTTCTGGCCAGATTCCTTTGCTTCAGCTTGTTCCTATCCAGTAATGGTTGTCCATCTTACTGAACCTTGCTTTCTGCTTCTAAAGCTGCTAACAATTGACCCTCACGCCCAGTGCCCCAAACCAAGCTCATCATTTCGAGCTGGGCCACGTCAGCCACAGGCACGGTCAATCTGTGCATGGGCACACTGGTCCAAACCACTGTCCCTGGTAGGGGTGGGATGACAGTAGGAGTCACATGGAACAAAATGTAGACATCTGATAGAACAGAGTCGTGACCTGGCTCTCCCTCCACTGAAATAAGTATGAGTTGGTCAAACATCCTGAAATATGGTTTACATAATCTGCTAAAATCTCAATCCCTTTAGCTTTTTCAGCCCTTTTTTTGAATATGCCTATCTTCTTTACAATTAAGAGAGGAGAAAAGGGAATTTGGACTTGAAAGATGGCATGAGAGAGATTTATATTTTCTGTCAAATAGCTTTTGATTATTTTTGTTGTAGCTATTATTCTTTTATAAATATAAGGGTCTGGTCATATTGTGCAGTCTCACTTTGCATCTTAGTTTAGAAGCAGTTCATTGTAGATGTCAGTGTTATCTTGGGGTTCCTTGAGCTCAAAAGATGATGCTAACCAAGTTTCCTTTTGAGCAGAATCATGGCCTTGAACCCCCTCCTGCTAAGCTTTTCTTCTGGGCGAGGCTTAGATAGGAAGATGTGTAGAGAGCTCTCTGGGAGACCACCGGACAAAGTTAAAATAGTTACGAGGCCTTCAAAGTGAAGTTGTGATCAAAATGTTTGTGTTATAGACTTTGCCAATTGGTCAATTCAATTGAAAATATTCAAAGTGATTATAAGTTACCTAATTGGGGTCTCATTCCTTAGTATCAGTGAGTAGCAGTTTTTCTGTGTCACTAATTCCTTCAACATCTGATAAGGTGGTGTGTGTGTGTGTGTGTGTGTGTATGTGTGTAGGTTGGGTGTCGAGGGTAGGAAGAGTCAGGAGGAAGTATCTTATCAGTGGTCAGTGTGGTGCTGCTTCTGGCAACTATCATGCTATTCCTGTAATTTTTTGACTCCTATTTTTTTTAGTGTTAGCTTAATTAAAATGTTTAGATATATTTTATAATTGCAAAAATAATATGGGCCTTTTGTTTCAGGCCCAAGTCCAATTCCTAGAAATTACCACTTGCAGCAGTTTGACATGTGTCCCTAAAGAACTTTTCAATGCGCATATCAACATGTACTGATTAAATTTATTTTTCAAATGAGACTATACTACAACTTTCTTTGCCTTATCAGTATAGCACAGACACTTTTCCATCTGACTATATATCATTCTACCTAATTCTTTTGAATGCTACATAAAATTCCATGTATTCTTCAATTTATTTACTCATCCCTCTATTGATGTACATTTAAGATGATGGCTTTTTAAAAAAAAGACAAACAAGACTAATAAATAACCCTGTAAATATATATACATATACACATATATGTGTGTGTATATACACACATATGTATTTTACATTAATTTTTCTCATTTTCCTCATGCTTCTGTAAAAGTAAAAATTTTCACTTTCCTATGACACCCAAGGCCCAAGAATAGGTCCAATAGTTGTTCATTATAGCAGTTGACACTTTCCGAATGGTTTCTTTTTCCTTTTTTGCCAGTTAATCCAACAACATGTAGAGTTTATTCCTCAAGTGAAGTGGGCATTGTGTGAAACATTCCATTGCTTAATTACCTCTGAATCACTTGTCATAGTCCTAATAAAAATGTACACCCATTGCCGTGAATGCTTAATCACATTAGCTGCAAAGAGAGTAAGTTGTTGAGAGAGAAGCATGGGAGGATGTTAAATGTCGGGTCTGGTTTAGAATTTAAAACACTTTCCCCACACTGGGAGTGAAGCTCCTTGCCTGGGAGCTGTGGGCTGGGAAATTGCTCACCGTGATGGTCTCTAGAGAATCCCAGGCCCTTGTCTCAACATGCAGGGGGTCGGGGGCGAAGGCTGGAAGAGAAGAAAGGGTTTTTAATTTTACAGAAGTATTTTGCTTATAAAATGTCAGGTCTGGCCTTCTTTCAAATAACCTGGTTATATTAAGTCTAACAGTTAGTTACTGAAACCCTACAATATGCCACGCACATTCTTGGTACTGAGATCCAGTGGTGATCAAAGCAGAAATGAAGCTGCCTTCGTGGAGCTTATGTGCTAGTAGCAGGAGACAGATCATCAACAAAGCAACAAGTAAGGATGTAATGTCAGGGGTGCGAAGAAATAAAGTGGGTAGAGGTGAGTGGCAGAGAGTAGTGGGATGGTCAGTGGTCAAGGAAAGGCCCTCTCCAGCGGGCCACTGAGTAGGGATTTGGCGATTTAAATACTCCCCGAAGCAAGTGTCTTGGGGCAGATTCAGGACCAAGATGCAAGCAGTTAGCTTTCCTGGTGAGGGTGCTGGCTCTACAGACTTGATCCTTGGGAATTTCTTCTCTTTGTGGGGAAACAAAACTTGTGTGAGTTTCCCCAATGAGTAATTTCTATTGCTGGAGCTTTGCTGTCCAGCGTAAGTGCTCAATATGCACAGGTAGCTAGCGGCTACCATGCTAGACAGCAAAAATACAGAACCTTTGTGTCTGCGGGATGGTGTTGTCCCAGAGGATTTTTAATGGTTAGATGCACTATTGCGAATACGAGAGTACTGATGATGATGATGGTAGTATGTAATGGTAATGGTGATGGTACTAATATTATTTATCATTTACTGGGCATGTACTAGACACAGGACCCTTTATATATATTATCTTATGACAACCTAATCAAAACCCCATTTAAGTGGGTGGATTTATTCTCATTTTACAAATGGGACTCCTCAGAGTATTCAGTAAGTTACCCAAGGTAATACTACTAGTAAATGATGGAACTGGGATTAGGGCACAGTTTTGGCTGGAATTTTAATAAATGCCCATGTTCTCAGCCACTGTACTATACTGCTTCTAGATCCATGAGATATTTCCCAGGGCTGAAAAAAAATTACCAGAAGGGGCAGCCAAGTTGGCTTTTAGTGGGGAGGTGACTTTTTATTCTATTAGAACTATTGGAATATGCAGTGGACGTACACTTTTAACTTCTCTGTAGCCAAAGGCCCGTTAATGAAAATTTCGACTGGTGTTTCTTCTCAATACACTTTGCTGCTATCTGTTGGGAACTTGTTACAACTCTACAAATGTACAGGGTCTATAGAGTGATAGGAGCCCCCTGGGGTTGTGCAAAGAACAATCTAGGTGGTGGTCCAGGTTTATTTGGTCTTTTGTTAACTGTAGGGAGACTTTAAGTCTTCTTAAAAGTAAGTGACTTGTCTAAGAAAAAGTAAAATATTTAACAGGTGCTCGTCAGTGATTCCTGCAGAAACCACCCACACACCCTGATATTTCAGGGCTGGGACTCATTCCCACTCTACAGGCTCTTGATGGTGTGACTCAGCTGTCATGGGGCCTGAGACTTAGCTTAAAGCATAATTTGTCACTGTGGCCCACAGTCAAGAAATATTAGGTCTGAACGGATCTGGAGTAAGGAAGGTGGAGGCAGGGAAGAAGAGGAGGAAGGGAGAATAAGCTAGAACAAAAAATCTAGTAATAGTAATGACACCCACCACTTATCGAGTCCCTATTATTTACCATACCAGTCACTGGAGAGGTGGCTTTACTTGTGACGGCATCTAATTTTTGCAACAATCCCGCAAGGTAGGTGTTGTTACTTCAGTTTACAGATGAGAAAATAATATAGTTAGTAAGTGTAACAGCCAGCAATTGAACCTAGGTAATTCTGGTTCCAAGGCCATGGTATTTTTCTGAGTCAATCCAGCCAGACAGTAGGTGCTAGAAAGGGAGTGGCCAAAGCATAGAGAGCAGATGAGGGGAAAAATAAGACATGGCCCTTATCAGAAACAAAAGTAGAAGTTGAGACAGGGATCTTCACTTCCAACTAAGACGAAAGATATTTCTTTCTGCCTGTAACAACCAGAAAAGAGAAAAAAATATATAAAAGACAATGGGATTTCAAGACACTGGACATCAGACAATGAAGAATAGTGTCCCTGACAGATGGAAAACAAAAAAGGTGAGCTCTATATTTGCCTCAGAAACCTGGAAACCTGACAGAGTTTGCAGACTGTGGCAGAAGGAAGGGAACCCAAGGGGAGTCCAGTACACCGCTTGAGTTGAGATGGAAGTGAAAGTTCAGAGAAATAAAGGTGGGTGGAATTTTTAAGAAGGGAGGGAGAGAGTTGCACAGAGAATGAATTGCAGAGATCTGCAGAGGGTCCTTTTGATTATTCAGCTGCATACCGATTAGCACAAAAATATGACTGAAATACCCAAGGCTAAGGAGAGAACCACCCAAAAAGATGAAAGATAACAGAACCTGGCGTTTATATAGGGCCAGGGGTAGTGCTTTCTCCCTCCGATGAGACTGGAAAACCTCTTGATTAAGTCAACATAGAGTACACAGAAGAGTCTTTCCCCAATAGTGGGGAATAGTTATCCCAAGACTGATTGCTGCTCTGGTTTTATCTAACAAATCTTAAAAGCTGGACCTGAAAGGATCAAATTGTTTCCAAGCAACTAACTGCATCTTAGGACAAAGTTTGAGAACATCTGAAGGAATACAAAAATATCTAGCATTCTACAATGCAAAATTCATAATATGTGCATCCAATAAAAAATGATCAGGCATGCAAAGAGGCAGAAAACTATGACCCAGAATGAAATTTAATCAACCAAAACTGACCCAGAAGTGCCATTTTTAAGAATTAGCAGAAAAAGATATATTAAAATACTATAACTGTATTGTACATACTCAAAAAGTTAAGTAGAAGTATGGAATATATTTAAAAAGACCCAAAATATAACTTTTAGAGGTGTAATTATACTGTGTAAGATGAAAATAGTAAACTTAAAGACATAGAAATAGAACTAATACAAAATAAAACACAAAGAGAAAAGAGAATTTAAAAAATAAACAGAGCATAAGTGAACTGTGGAATAACTTCACATGGCCTAATATACATGTAATTGGAGTCCCAGAAGGAAACAGAAGTGGACAGAAAAAGTATTGGAAGTAATAGTGGCTGAAAATGGATAAAAACTATAAATCCACAAATCCAATAATTTCAACAAAACCCAAACACAAGAAACACGAAGAAAATGACACCAAATTCCATCATAATCAAATTGCTGAAGGCTAGTGTTAAAGAAACCTTAAAAACATCCAGAGAAAGATGGATAACAGAATTAAACCTAAGGCATGAAACCTTGAGAATTCTAGAAGAAGATGTTGGGAAGACCCTTTCAGACATTAGCCTAGGCAAAGAATTCTTGAAGAAGACTCCCCAAAGCAATTAATGCAGCAACAAAAATAAACAAATGAGATCTGATTAAATTAAAAATCTTCTGCACAGTTAAAAATCTCTTAACATCAATTGCATTGATATGATTTCTAATCTTGAAAACTTTTGACATTCTTGGTTTAACCCTACAGTGAAAATTTATTAGGTCCTTTAATAAACTAATACATTGATTTGCCGATATTTAGTTTAGAATTGTATTTATAATTGTAAATGTGAAAGGTTTATGCTTTTATTTTCTTGTATCATTCTTGTTTGAAATTGGAGTCTAGTAAAAGTAGATATGTGTGTTTGTGTGTGTGTGTATGTATCTGTATACACACATGTATTTATACGTATATGGAAAGTTATATATATTATTATATATTTATATTATATGTAGTAAAAGTATATATATGTATGTGTGTATATATAGAAGTTTACATATATTTTTATTTTACATTTATATGTTATATATTTGGAGATTTATTCATTCACTCAATATTGAACACTAAGTTGTCACTAGATGTAGGGCTATCCTTTTGAATAACAGGATGTTAGAAGTGAGTATAGAAAGATTACGGAATTATAGCAAAATATTTAGGTAGTAAATTCAAATATTAAAACCACCATCCATTACAAACTAGATATTGCCTAAACTTTATGACTATGAATAAATTCCTTTTTCTATACACTGTCCTAATTGAATTGTATTTGCTAGCTTTGGCCACCATTAAACATTCAGCGATACCAATTGATATATAACAAAATCACTAAATTATAACTTGAATCAGATCAATTTTTGAATAATCACTTATCCTTCAACATGTTATTAACTGGGCCTAAGTTGATGATTGTTTATTCACAGTCATTCACATTCTCACATATACTCTGATTTTAGCCAAACACATGCTCCACATTGTACTTGGGTAGTATCAAATGCCAAAAACACAATTCTTGGGTTGTTGTCAGGTTTCTCAGACATTTTTTCTTCTATATGTTTCATGTGTGATAAAAGAAGGAATTTATTTAGAAGTATCTGATTTTTCAAATCCATTGTCAAAAAAGTGGCAATTCACATTACCTGTTTCCTGATAGAAAAAACTTACTTTACTAATATTTTGGTTTTTTTGTGTGTGTTTGTTTGTTTGAGACAAAGTCTCACTTTGTTGCCCAGGCTGGAATGCAGTGGCCTCATCACAGACCCCTGCAACCTCAAACTCCTGGGCTGAAGCAATCCTCCTGCATCAGCCAGCTGAGCAGCTGGGACTACAGGCACACTTTACCATGTTCAGCTAATTTTTCTATTTTTTGTAGAGACAGGGTCTCACTCTTGCTAGGCTGGTCTCGAACTCTTGACCTCAAGCAATCCTCCTGCCTTGGCTGCCCAGAGTGCTTGGATTACAGGCATGAGCCACTGTGCCCCGCCTCTAATATTTTTTAAAAAAATTATTATGTAAGCCATTTTCCCACTTGTGCTTTGCCTTGTAGTCATTATCAGGCTTGTCAAGGAAATTGAATATTTTGAAGATAAATGTTAATTGTGGATTTTTAAAAAAGACTTTATTATAATTTTGATCCTATTGATGTCATTTACATCAGCACTTACTAAAAATAATCTTTTTATCATGCTGAGTATAGCCCATAACAAAACTGTAATCAAAATATGGAAAAATAAGTTTTTTTCCTAGAGTATTTTTGAAAATGTACTGTTAGTTGAGTGTATATGATGGATCTATTCTATGCATGTATATTTAGTGTTAGCTCAGAACACTGCCTTCTCCTAGAGTCATAATACTCTCTAAAATCTCCACAGAACTCACATTTTAACATGAAGTGCCTGACAGCCTTATTACGATGCAGATATTCTCTGAGAGGAGTAGTACTTTAAGCTCTTAACAAACACTGACTTATTAATTCAGTTTATTTTGTGTCATTAGCAAGTTAATTGACTTACAAATGATCCAAAAAGATAGAACAGAGGAGTTTTGAGATAAGAAAAGCGAAGGGCTCCTGTGTTAGTTGTCAGGTCCAGGTGGGACAGTTAATTTAGGGTGAAGGAATATAGGGAATGTCACCCCAAAATATAGTGGCTTGGTATGGTGATTATTTTACATTAACGACACTTGGGGATCAACAGATGCTGGATGAGGCTGTTGTCTGAAATTCCCTTATCTACCTAGAAACCAGACCAACCAAAAAGGAACACAATTGCCTTCAGCCCTTCTCCGAAACTCCCTTAAATAAAGACAATTAAACTCACATTGCAGAAAGGAAGACTGAGGAATGCCACTACATCTAGACAGACCTTGTTACAAACTATTGTCTGTTCTCCACTCTCACGCAGTTTCCAAAGATACTCATTTAAAAATTATTATCTTCTCTTTGAGTTCATTCAATTCTCCTAAAAATCATTCACTACTCCCCAAAATTGCCTGCATTCCCCCATCTCCTCCTCCCCTGTGTTGAAGGGTATATAAGATTCTAAACCTCACTGAGTTGTTGGGTAATCACTCTCCTGTGATTTTCTCCATGCATATTGTTGCCCAAAAGATCACCAGGATGGCTAAATAATAGAAAGGAGGGCTTTATTGGTGATATTGGTTTGCAAAAGAGGTAGTTTCCAGCATGTGCCCAAGTCCTCTCTCTTCAAAGAGGGAAAAGACAGGTTGGGTTTTATGCCTCACGGGGCTTGAGTCATATGTGTTCAGCAGGTTTTGGGAAAAGCTATACATATTTATGAGGGGAGCCGAGTGCATGTGCAATAGGTAAACATGCATATAACTTACATCTCATGTTCACTTTGGCACAGGGTTTTAGCATTAAAATGAGGTGGAATTTGGCTCTTTATTTCAAAAGGTGAACTATAGGACACAAAGACAGTTGTGCACAGCTTCGATAAGCTGGCTGAAATTGGCATAAGGTCTGCAATAGCTTATCAGAAAAGAATGTTTGTGAGGCTGGTCCTCTGTCCAATCAGAGATGTAGTGAATGGCTGTGTTGGAAATCAGCCTGATAGCTCTTATTGTTAGGGAGTTTGTCAAGGGCGTAGTTTTTCTTATTGTCATAGGAATTTAGAAATTTTCCATGCCAGCCAGGTTCTGAACTTTCAATATGGAGGTAACTTTTTCCCCCTTAACCTTTGGGTCCTTCATAGTTAATAAAGGGGGCTCTCAGATCACAACATTAATAAATTTGCATGTTTTTTCTCTTGCTAATCTGTCTATTGTCAGTTCACTTCAGAGACACTTCAGAGGGCAGAAGGAAAGTTCTCCCTTCACTGCTACAAGGGCCTTGGGCTTCAGAGGGTGATAACATTGGACATTGGTTTGGGGGAATTGAATGCCAACATACTGGAAAGTAGAGGGAGTGAAAGGAAGATAGGTCTCTAACTAATCTTCACATTTTTACTTGGAAAGATCCTTCATGTGGTTTATGCATAAATTTACAGAATCACATATCACATCAGGCAGTTAGGAAAATTCAATAACATCTGACACCAAGATAGGTGCCAAGGAAAATTCCCCTTCACCCTCCAAAGATTCCCTGAAAATCACTGACAAAAGGCAGATTAGTGAAAGAAAAGGCATATAAATTTATTTATCATGGTTTTACGTGACTCAGGAGCCTTCAGAAAAAGGACCCAAAGGTACAGGGAAAATTGTCCATTTTTATGCTTAGGTTCAACGAAGTATGGAAAGCCATGTAGAAATATGATTGGATAAAAGGTATGATCCAATGCTGATAGACTGAGTGCAGAAACCCAGCAAGGCCTGTCTGTCTAGATTCTTCTTGGCCTTTCTGTACAGTATTCCTTCCTTCTAGATGTGGGGTAGGACCGTCTCTGGAATGGAGGTCTTATGACCTATAATCAAATAAGGTAGGTCAGATAATGTCTTTATGGCAAGTTTTTATGCAGAAAGGCAGGGGTAGGGGGAAGTTAGAGTAATATTTTTAGGTTTTATGGCTGGCTTTGGGGAAAAGGTGTTCTGGTTTCTATGATCCACCTTGGGGAAGAAGGATTCTAGTTTCTATGGCTAGCTTTGGGGGAGAATGACGGGCAGAGACAGGAGGACAGGTGAAGGTTAGAGAAAACCTTTTGCTCGTGAGGCTGCTTCTGAGGCCTTCATTATGGTGCATCATTTTCTGAGCCCCAGCAAGCACTCAGAGTTCATGCAAATATCACAGTTTAAGGGCACAGTCCTCTACGAGGTTGTCTTCATTTCAGATGCCAGCTGCAAGTTTAGGAATCCCAGACCACCTGTACTTCTGACCAGCTGGCTACAAATTCAAGAGTTCCGTCTGCCTTCTCAGGTTTGAGAACTAGAATGACTCAAAGAACCCAGAAAAGTTCTATTTATGACTACAGTTTTATTATAACAAAAGGATACAAAAAGAACCAGGCAAAGGAAGAAACACATAAGATGAGGTCTGGAAGAGCCCCAAACATGGAGAAATAAAAATAAAACCCTAAGATCCCCAACTAACTAAATAGAGCCCCTCTTGGCTAAGGGGACCCCAGAGAAACCTTAAAACTGAGTTCCCAGCCATGACAGGCTGGGAGGTTAGATACACCTTATTATACCTCCTCCCTCGCTAACTGCCATTAGACTTTCTTTCCTAAGGGTTAAACCAAAACCAGCCCTTTGAAAAGACTTGCTCCACCTCTGATTTCAACCAACCTCATGACTTCCCCTCCCTTTTTGCAGATTTGACACAACTGACCAGCATTCCTTCCTGGTAAGAGACTACTGACCACAGAGTGATTCTGGCCAGTCTATGGAGGCTGTGCATGACAGCCGTTGTGGCCTCTGTTTCACCTTTTTATTTACGGGGCCTAATTGTAAAACATTTAAATGTTAAGTCTCCATCCCATGGTGAACACGGGAGGCATGTAATATACATGTTAGCCTAAGCATGTGTGTACCACCATTTCATGAATATTCATAGCTTCTCCTATAACCTATTGAATATGTACACTTAGCTACCCTGCTCAGCAAATTCCTGTTCCCTTTACCCCTCCCTTGAAGTGCTTGCTCTTGGCTTCTGTCTGAGGCTATGCTTTCCAGCCTGCAAGGTGGCCACCTGCAGTCTGCAACCCTTTATGAGAAATAAAGCTCTCCTTGCCAAATTTATGAACTTCATGACTCTTGACAACATGAAGTTTCCTTTTTTTCCCTCACGGAGTCAAGAAACACTAGTACGTCAATGTAAGACAAATGCAGGGAAGCTCACCTAACCTTTGGTGTCCATATTTTCTATTGAGACTTCATTATATATGCATAATGTATTGAACCATTGCCTATGTCACTCAATCTCCAGCTGTCTTCTCCTCCCTAGTAATAAAGCTGATATCATGTGGGCTCAAAGCTCAAGCCTCCAATCATATGGTTGGTCTTTCTGGCATGGCCAGCTTCTATCCTGAGTCATTTTGTTAGCATAAAGAACTAGGGGTTCACTATTAGTCATCTTATTAGCATACCCTCAGGTGTGGCCTCAGGGGCTGATCATGAATAACAAAGGGTCTAGAAGCTAGCTCCCAGGAACCAGGCCAGCCAATTTTTTCTTTTTCTCTTTTTTTAGAGACAGGGTCTTACTCTGTCACTCAGGCTGGAGTGCACTGGCTCACTGTAGCCTCAAACTCTTGGGTTCAAGTGATCCTCCCTTCTCAGCCTCCTGATTAGGTAGGACTACAAGCATACGCCATCACACCTGGCTAATTTTTTTAATTTTTAAGATTTCTAGTAGAGATTGGATCTCACTGTGTTGCCTAGGCTGGTCTTCAACTCCTGGCCTCAAGTGATCCTTCTGCCTCGGCCTCCCAAAATGCTGGAATTACAGGCATGAGCCACTGTGCCCAACCCCAAATTCTTTATAACATGGGAGAAAGTGTCTGCTTGAAGGTAGGAATATATATTAATACACATGTTTATTGGGATAAATCTTGGGATCTACACTTATGAAACAATAAGTGGTAAGTACATGATGTAATCAGAATATGTAAAATTGACTTAGAAATTTCATCAACAGTAAACTCACTGTAGTCAGTGGTGTGACTAAGTCTCTCCAGTACATACATATCCCACTGCTGTGCTTGGAATAATGTTACCAACAACTCAGCACTTGTTCACAAGGCAGAAAAAGAAGGATAAGCGGTTTGAGGAGGAAAGAAAGAGAGTTTACTTTGCCAGCAAATGAGGAAAAGTGGCAGACCTTCTCATCTCAAAAATCCAATTTTTTCCTGAATATTCATAGAAATACAGAGCTTTTAAAGGATGGCGTCTCAGTTTTAGGCAATTACTGTTCGACTACAGTTGGTAATTCTGATCATCCCATCTCCTGAAAACAATCCTGTGATCTCCACCCAGGATCTCTCTTTACCAGGGTGGGGCGGGCCATCTCCTGTTGCACAAATAAACACAATACTCCCCCTGCCCCGCCCAACCACTGGCCTGAGGCAGGGATGCAGGCTTTAGACACAGAAAATCTTTTTGTCGTTTTTTTCCAGGCCATTCCCTCTGTTACATATTCCCCACTCTCAATATTTCCCTTCTGTATTTATGGAAGGAGGGTTGACTACTCTGTTACAGAAGTATAGTTCCCAAGATTAGCGACATGAAATCCTGCTCTACTTAACACTGATTTCTTCCCAGTGAGGGATCTGCATGTCTTTGTATTATCAAAGACAAAAACTGAATAAATGAGGAAATTACTTTTATTCAGGTGATCGCAATATGAAGAACACCCAATATCAGAGTGTCTCAGAAGGGTGACTTTGCCTTAAAATTTATAGGGAAGAGTAAATAAGTTACGAGTGGGATGATTTACAGTTAGGATTGTTTTGAAGCAGGGGAAATCTTAGTCAGTTACCTAAATAGAAAATGTTTTTTTCTCTCTGGTTAGCTAGTTGCAGGGGAGCAAACAGTTCTACCCTCAGCTAATCAGTTATGAGACAATGAGAGAGAAGTTGGAGAACTGCATTTGCCCTTGTTAACAGTTTCAGTCCAAAGAGAAAAAGTTAGTATTTTTCTTGTTGCAGGTAAACATGGGAGTCATTTGTAAGTCTGATGGGAGCCTAAGAAAGTATGGATAACACTCTTATCTAAGTTATATGGAGGAGGATGGTTCTTTGCAATAAGTTGTTTCCCAAAACACAGAAGGGTAGAGGGATTTTGGAAAATAAAAGGTTGGGAGATTTTGTAATTGTCACTATTGTCCAGGAACTTGGGGGTCAGGTAAAGTTCAGCCGTGTCTACATAGAACTATTGAGTGAGGTTTAGTGACCAAGATGGAGCCTCCAATAGTTGAAAATTGAGAAGGTCCAGAAAGTTCAGGGGACAATAACTCTGTTCACATATGCAAATAGTAGATATGAGGATGATAAATTGGACTCATTTACATTAGTTGTAGGTAATATGTCAAAAGTCACATTCCTTTGATTCAAAATTTAGAGAATTGCTTCCATTTGGACTTGAAACAATTTCCTCTGATGCAGCTCCCAAAAAATAAAATTTTACTGACAATTTCTACCATTTAAAATAATAAAATGAGGATAAAATTTGGTGCATGTAACTTTTAAGGGAAAGTGATAGGAAATTAGCAAAATATCCTCCCCTACCCCCATTGTATTACAGGAGTCACAAAAACATGCAAAGAAGAAACATTGTCTGTATTATCATTAGGAACTGCTAAACAATAAAATTTCAGTTTAAAGATCTTACTTGTGTGAACCAAAATAAAATTTTAAGGCTCCCCCCCACCGACAGACTGAATGGACCCCCTCGTGGCCAAAGGAATATCCTAAAATTGTCTGCCAGGAGGAGAGAGGTCAGACATGCCTCATCATGCCTCCCTCCCTTCTTGGAGTCCTTTGTGACCCATTGACAGGCCTAAGGGTATGCAAGAC
>CAUYRT010030008.1:0-14725 GCA_963574885.1 Lepilemur ruficaudatus
TTGGAAAATATGTTCAAAGAACTAGGGGCAGAGGGGTGAGGAGAGAACATTCCAAGGCCTTCACAATTTGGACTATTTATTCATCATTTAAAAAATTCCAGGTCAGCCAATACCTTGTCTTTCTTTGTGGATATATCTGTAGTTAGATTACATTATGACTAGTTCCCTACTAAGTTTGGAAAAACATGTTCTCATGGCTAAGTCTGTTATAAAACTTTCAAGGTAGATGATGAAAACAGAACATAATTACAGTATTTGTGCACTTTGCATTTCTTGGCAAGTAGAAAGTGAACTGTGAGGCAAAAAGAACCTTAAGTAGGTTGTCTTCTGTGGACTGGAATGATATGATTTATGAATGCAAAAACATTTTATAAATGAGCAAATATTGCTTATGATATACATTTGTTTCTTCTTTTAAATATATCATTAATATGTAAATACAAGACATTTGAAGATAAATGATTTTATTAAATTGAAACTGGAAACCATGTGAAAACTGCCTTATTACAAGAGAGCCACAGGAAAAATGACTGAGGCAATTGTTTTTAACATTTATTGTCTCTTCAATTCCAGATAGCTAGTAGGAATTCCTTTCACAATCTAATAAAGCCTGACATCACCAAAGTGGAGCTGTTAAAAGATGTCCGGAACAAAAGAGATCTTATCATTCGGTTGGTAGCTCACGATAGTCATCAAGAAGAGTCACAAAACGAAGTAGAAGACAGCTTAACTTCTGATGAAGACGAAACTGTTTTACAAGACGTTCTAAAAGAAGACTTTTCAGAAAGCCTACTTGAAGATCATGTAAAAGAAGACATGAAGCCCATTGCAAGCTCAGTGGCTCTTCCCAAGCCACCGATGAACAAGAGCAGTGTGAAAAGGTTTCTGTCTCTAGGTGACAGTCATCAGTTCAAATCCAGTGTAAGTACAAACAGTACTGAAGCATCTCTCAGCCAATCAACAGAACCTGAGGAGATAAAAATAAGAAGATTTTTTTCTGGAAATAAAGTGGCTACCTCGAAATCCACAACCGACACAGACTCTTCCTTTTGGGGGAACAGGACACAACTGAGTGTAAGTGAGAAATGTGACTATCAGTGATGGGATTCTATGGAGAGGGTAGAGTTTCACAAACGGTCCCAGCAGGAATAAATGGGATTAGGCAGCCTCTCCTGACTCTGATATTTCCAATAAGAGGGAAATGAATCCAGGAGCCTTGATCAAGTAAAAGGAGATCATGGGAAGAGTCCTAGGTTAGACAGGAGCACAAGAAAAAACAGAAAATAGAAGCCAGTTAGGAGAGATGCAAGGCACTTATTTCAACTGGTAGGTTTCATACTGTTTTGTACTCTGGCTGGTAAATATACTCATTGAAAGTTTGGCGCACAGAAACTCCATGCCAGTGGGCAGGACCAAAGATGGGCCCGAAGTAAAAAAGATTCATGCAAATTCAGCCTATCTGGGTTAGAATTCTGGCTTTGCCCCTTACTAGCTATGTGACCTTTGGGCAAGTTTCTTAGCCAACTTTTTTTCTTTTTTCCTTTCCAACTTGCCAACTTGTGGAAACGTAGCAAGTTAGTCAGAATAAGTTGAATATTCCTCCTACAATCAGCCCGTAAACCCCACCATTGTTTTGACGTACAACTCCTATGTCTTGTTCCCTATCCCTCTAGTGATAGTCTGGGCCCCACTAAAAGCTGTAGCATCTCCTGTGTTTGGAGAATACATATGATTCAGGAGTTCCTGGTGAAATAATTACCTGGATTATCCATTTGCAATGATGCCCAGGTTAACCCAGAAGCTTCAGTGAACCAGAGAAAACAAAACACAGAGATACAACCCTGTTCAATTCAGGAGCTCACGAGGTCAGCAGCCTTAACACAAACTCTGCTCTATTTCCTGGGAAGCCATGTGAGATTGCATGACCAAACACAGAGTACCTGGTCAGAAATGCTGGCTATGTACACAACTAAGGAAATGTTACAGTAGATTTTACTTGATTTATTGTAAACTCTTTGTATAATGCCTGCCTTGTACTTTTACAGGGAAAAGAAATGACATCTTCTACAGAATCAACATCTTTCTTTATACACAGAATTATGAGTTCGTCCTCATATAATGAAGACCTTCATTTGCCTTCATTTTCTAGGTACTGTCAGTAAAAGCAATATGAGTTGGCTAAGAAAATAGAAATCTGCAATGAAAATGATGTTTATAGGAAGAATAAGGCCCTCAAGAATGTCTGTGAGGAAGCCAGTATTTAGCCTGAAACCTCCCCTCACTCTCCCCTTCTCCTGGTTCCCTGCTGTGGCTACTTCCTGGGCCTCCCCTTCTCATTTTCTCTCCCATTCCTATTTATCTGGCCTCTACTTCCATTGCCTGGGATCTGCTTTTTAGTATAGTGATCTAGTTGGTATACTTAGATCAAGTCTTTCATACGTTAGGTTCCTGAACCCGAGAGACAGGCACTGGGTCAATAACAATCCCTGCACTAATGGCCCACCCAGAGGGCTTCTTACTTAGTCCCTTAAGTCTGGTGTCAGAGGAATCCCAAGAAGGGAAGGGTGGTATAAGTTGCAGCATTCACAGAATGATTCTCCAAAGCAGTGGAGTTTGAGTTGAGCCTTTAAGGACGGGTAAGATGTACATAAGAAAAACACTATCGGAGTTGGGGAAGGCTATAGGAGCAAAGGCTGGACTGTGTGGCATTTATAGGGAACAGAGACAAACCAAATACATTGTAGACTTGCAGTCTGATTAACAAACACTTTTTTCTGGCATAGCCAAAAAAGGTTTAAAATTGTTCTTCCATTTACAAGAATATTCACAAACCGCGAGGGGTAGCATTTGGTATTATGGGACAAACTGGGTATAAGGAGCAAAATCTACCTGGTTGTAACTACATTCTTTTCCACTCAGCACTATGAAATTAAGATTTCTTTTTTACCTGATGCCATTTTAGGACATTTACTCCTGGCCCACCATTGACCATATCTCCCCTCGTGATGGTTTTAACATACATAATTAGTAATACAGGCAACTCTCAATTATTTGTATCAATGGGAGAGAAAAAAGGGGCTCATATAACACCAAGTAAACTCAATGTAGCATTTTCATTTGCTTTGACAACTCAGAGACACATTATTCCAGGTGTGTTTCTCTGTGCACAATGACTTTACAGATTGTTCTTTGGCTTAACCAGTATTCCATCACGTATTAAATATATAGAAAAATGAAATGTCTTTTACTTTTTCTTTTTAGTAGTCATGTAGATCGTCTCCAAGATCCAAGTGCCACAGTAACAGAAGGTTGGATTGATTTTTGTTCTTAATTTTAATTAGATAATATTTAAAAGGAGACTTTGTTCATTGCACTGATGATTTTCCTGTTGTCAAATGTGAAGTTAATAGTGGGTTTTTCCGGTGAGTTGAGCTACCTTAGGGGACTACTAGGTCAGTTAACTAGTTAGCATGAGCCAAGTAGTTTGCTTTTTCTAAATCACTACTAAGATTTCATTAATGATTTGGGTGTAGAGTATGTGGTGTGATATTATGAGTTTACAGTTACTGTGCTTCTCTGGGAACTAGCCAGGGTTTATCACATCATCACGTCCATAGTTTAAGTGGGGACCAGAGCCCATACTACTAGGATTTTATCATCTCTTTAAGAGTATATGCTTGCTTTATATAACTATCTTTGCCCTACTAAAATATATAAAAAGCTTTTAAAGCTAAAGATTAAACCTAAATTTATTTGCTTACATTAAAAGCTGGCTAATGTGGATCCCACGTTATATTTTGTCTCTGTTAGAACTGACTCACTAAAATATTTATGAGTTGAGGTTTTGGTCCTCTATTTGTTGAAACCTCAGGATCAATGTGGTTCTAACGAGGACAGCACTGGACTAGAGGTAGGAGTGTCATGTTTACTGTAAAGGTGGCCTGGAAACTCAAACCACAGGGCGAGAGTTGACCTTGACTATTTCAAGCCTCCAACCTCCTCAAGGAGTTACGAAAGCTATCCTCTCCACCCAGGAGTGGAGATAACATTCATGAAAAGATGAACCATAGAATAGCATTAAGTATACCAGAGTTCCACGAATACGTCATAGTCAGAAGGTGATAGATATAGCAGTGATATGGATGCTGAATTGTGGAATCATAGGATGTGACAGCCAGAAAGAAGCCATCTAGCATAATTCCCTTGTATTGGAGATGAAGAAACTGAAGTTCAGGGTGGAGAGATGACTTGTCCAAGGTCATACAGTGTATCAAAGTATAGATCCAAGTCTCCTCCACCTGAATCCAGTGTCAATCAGTATTTTCTTCAAATTCATTGCTTAAGTGCCATGCTTAGTGCCTGTGTCCTTTGGTTATATAACACCTGCACAATTCATTCAGTCATTCGACAGATATTCACTGAGCACTTTCTTTATGCTGGACACTGTTCTAAGTGCTGGGCACACAGCTGTGAATAAGATACACAAGGTCCTTGCCTTCACGGGACTTGCATTCTAACTTGGAGCGAGTGTGTTTGTGTGTGTCTGGGGGGTGGGATATAAACATGATAATTCTAGACAGGAATAAGTATTTCCCATGTCACCTAGGGATTACAGAGCCCTTACAATGGCTTAAAAGTCCCTAGATAGTCTGGACATGACTCCCCCTCCCCATGACTTCTCTGACCACCTCACCTGATGATCCCTGTTCATCACTCCACTCCAGCCAAAATGACCTCAAACATGCCAGGCATTCTCCTTTCTCACGGCACTTGGCACTTGCTAGGCTGCCTGTATTATTCTTCTCCCAGACATCTGCATAGTTCACTCCTCACCTCCTTCAGATCTTTGCTCAAATATCATCTTCTAAGTGAAGCCTTCCCTGAGCACCCTCTTCAAAATTGCAACCTCAGTGCCACCCCAATACTTGCCATTCTCCGTCTCTGCTTTCATTTTATCCCTAGCACTTATGCCAACTAATAGACAGATTTTTATTATTTGTTTATTGGCTACCTCCTCTCCCTGGAATGTTAGCTCCACGAGGGCAGGGATTTTTTCTGTTCACTGTACCCCGCATGCCTAGAAAGAAGGCACATAGAGGTGCTCAGTAAATACTTGTGGAATTCATATATGAAAATGAAGAGTACACATGATAGACAGGGACTGGCTAGGTTTGTTAGCTTGGTCCAAGAAATCCAGAAACATCTGACCTTAATGACAAGAAGGAGAGAGCTACAGGAAGATTTGGAAGCAGAGGATCCCATGTGCAGGATACAGTAGGTGCAAAGAACCCAGGAGGAGATGAGCTTAGCATGCTAGAGGAAAAGAAAGAAGGCTATTCCCAAAGCACAGTGAGCAGAAAAGTGATATAAGATGAGGCTAGAGAGATAGCCAGGGGCCAGATCATTTAGGGCCTGTTGTAGGCCATGGAAAGGAATTTGGGGTACTATCCTGGTTGCAGTGGAAAGCCTGTGGAGGAGTTTAAGCAGAGAAGTGACACAACCTAATTTATGATTTTGAAAAAAAATCCCTTTGGCTACAGTTGTTAGAATGAGCTGAGTAGGGATAGGGTTCAAGCAGGAAGACCGGTTAGGAGGCTGTTACAACAAGGCAGCCAAGAGATGACGGTGGCTTGGACCAGAGGTAGCAGTGGAGGTCGTAATAAGTGAACAGATCTGGACAATGTTTTGAGGATTGGGTCAGCAGAACCTGCTGGTGGACTGGATGTTGGGTAGAGGCAAAGAGAAAAGTCAGGCTGATGCCTATGATTTGGGCCTGAGCAACCGAGTGGCTGGTGGTGCCATTTGGTGAAACAGGTAAGATTGGAGAGAAACAAAAGTGGGGAGGAGAGTGAGGACAAGAATTCTCTCTGGACTATGTTGAGACTGAGAGGCCCATCGGACATTCAAGCAGAGAGATCGCACAAGCAGTGGCTATTGAAGTCTGGATTCAGCGGGGAGGTCAGGACTGGTGATACACATTCTTAGTTTCACAGAATAGACAATAAAATCTCAACTTGATTCAGATTATCGGGGGCCCTGCAATACATGGAATTTTTCTGTGCCCCCTTCATCAGAACGGCTTCCTAGCTGTGTCTGGAGGGCTTGGTATGCATTTAGCCTGGACTCTTAAAAACTGATATTTGGAATGATGTCCCTGAGTGGCCTCAGTCATCAAAATAGTCAGTTCAAATATGTGCACTATACAAAACTTCCTAAGGTAGAAAAGGACGTTCTGACACTTTAGAGTAACTAGCAACAGATGAGGAAATGTACAGGATATTCTGGTGAACCAGTTTCACCAAATAATTCAACTAATGGGATCTCCCTCATATTCAGTGTAACTGAGGTTTTATTGACACCACATTTTTCTAGAATCCAAAGCCCAAAGGATAATCAAGAAGAGTCCTCTCTTTTTGGTCCCTTATGGTTACCTATTTATAAAATGCATGTCACATACATACACATTATTTTATTTCATCCTCTTGTGAGAAAGTAGGCACAGCCCCATTTGACAGATGAGGAAACACAGTCAGAGAAGTTAGAAGTAACTTGCCAGTGAGCACCCATTTCTAAGCAGTGAAACTAGGTGAAGTCCACTGTTCTGTTTACTACCAGCAGCCTCCCTAACTGTGGGTCTTTGGGAAAGTTCTCCCGCTAACATTTCTATCTCCTTGGGTGAATTTTAGTCACTGGCCTATTGACATCTCCTCAGACTCAGAGTGGGGCCTCAGCACTCTCCATATTTCACAGGAAACAATGATTTCCTGCAACCAGCACCTTCCTCTCTGCCATTCCTTTAGCTGGAAGACTTGTTCTGTTTTTTCTGTTTTAAACTATCTATGACCAGAGAGTTGCAGGGTCCTTAGACAACATCCACAGCCTCTCTCAGTGTGCAGATGATTTGCACAGAGTCCCACAGAGTGTGAGTGGTTGTCAAGGATGTGCAGATGGTTTCAGAGCCTCCCTGTCTTGACATTCTGGCCAGTGCTCCTTCTACCACATCTCACTCTATCTTTCCCAGGGTCTGAGGAAAGGGCCAAGAGTTGTGCCCAGCGTTCTAGTGATCTCACCTCTCTCAGATTTCACTGTTTGCCTAATTTCTATGATTCTTTGACAAATGCATTGAGATTATTTTTGTGCCAATCATCTCTACATGTCTCAGAAATAACTGTTTTCCAATGTTGTCTTTGATCACAGAAAGTCTTGCAGATTCAGAGAATGCAAGCCGTGGGGTTGCAGTAAGTATTTCTCGCTGGCCCGTCAGGGTGATGCAGTGGGGCCCTGACAGAAATGGCCCAGTTGTCAAAGCGAAATAAGGGGGAGCAGCTGTGTGGCATGCTGCCAAGGGCCTCCAGAGGCACTCCCGTGTTCACACCTTCCCACAGCCAAATATCTCCCAGCCAGGGCTGGCTTCTGGGGCCTGAAAATCCCTTCATCGAAGTCCTCACCGTCAGGTTATGTCACAGTATAAGCCCCCATTGCCTCTGTCCCCTTAGCACAGTTCCACTCATCAGCACTGTTCCTGTAGCCTCTGGAGAAAACCCAAATGGGACAGAGTCACGTGACACTCACAGGCAGACCAGGTGAGAGAGAGGCCTGGTGGGGGCAGAGAGCAAACAGCTGCTCAGAGAGGAAGGGGCACTGCTAGAGGGAAATGGGTGCTGATGCCAACTGCTTTCCAATGTCCCTGAGGACTGGCCCTTTAGAGGCAGCTTTCCAAAAGACCAGCCAACTCCTTGGGGTGATCCCAGGAAACCCCTTTCTCTAAGCCCTCTTAGGAAGTCTCCCATGAGGCCTGATGCTACAGATCACCCTCTGCTTTGTGTCATTTTTGCTTTCCTCTTGGTTCGCATTAATCCCCCTGCTGGCATGTACATAAACTCGCACACCACCATCACCACCACCACCAATTTTCCACTCATTTCACATGTATCAATAATAACATCAATTTGACAACCTCAGCTTTACTTAGAGACCACGATTTCCAAGTAAGACTATAAAGAGGAGAGATAGACTCCTGAGTACGGAAGCCTACTGCCAAGCCATTCCTTTTGCCAAGCTGATTCCCTGGTTTGTTTGGACTCTCTTTGCTGATCTCATTTGCTGGGTTTTTTTCCTTCCTTTGTAAAACTATAGTTAAAGTTATGCTCCACTAAGATACTCAGCATGCTTTATTGAGTAGCAGAGAAATTCCTGCTGGCATTTAGCTCCAGGAAAACAGTAGTCTCTGTATATATGAATACATGTGTTCTCCAGTGTCAAGCACAAAAAAGAGGCCATTGTGTTTCCCTTAATGCCAAAGTTCTTACCGTGGTCTACAAGGCCCTACATGGGCTGCCTACCACTTCCCTTCACCACATCACTGTTCTGTCACTCTACTCCAGCCACACTGGCCTCATTACTGCTCCCCTAACATGCCAAGCATGCTCCCACCTCAGGGCCTTTGCATTTATTTACTCTTCCCCTGCCAGGAACTCTCTACCCTCAGACTGCTGTGCAGCTCACTCACTCATCTCCCTCAGGCTTTTCTCAAAAGTCACCTCAATGTGGCCTTCCCTGACCACCCCATGTAAAATAAACACACACACACACAGACAGACACTATTCCCCTAATCCTGCTTTATTTTTCTTTATAGCATTTAATTCACCATTTAGTCATTCACTCATTCAACAATTCTTTATCAGGTGCCTGCTATCTGCCAGGAACTAGAGATTCAGTAGTAAACAAAGCAGACAAAACTTCCTGCCCTGACCCTCTAGTTAATGATGTATTTACTTGAATATGCATAAGCTTCATGAAAAGCAAGGATTTTATCTGTTTTATTCACAACCACATCCCCAGAACCTAACACAGTGACTGATGATGTATAGTAGGCATTCAACAGACATTTGTTGAATAGACTAATGCTTTAGCTGCCGGAGTCAAATTTAGTCTCCACATCAGTCACCCATGAATCTGATTTGTGAACTACTACACAGAGCAGAGCTTCTCAACCCTGGCCACACATCAAAACCATGTGGAAAATCTTACAAACAACTGACGCCAGCCTCCCCCACACCCCCAGCATTCTGATTCCATTGGTCTGGGTTGCAGCCCGGGCAGTGGTGGCTTTAAAAGCTCCCCAGATGAAATTTTTTTTTTTTTTTTTTAATGTACAGCCAACGCTGTGAACCACTGACTTACTATACTCGTGTCTGGGACTTCGTAGCATCTGCCCCTCTGGCTTCTCAACCTAGATGCACATTAGACCCACCTGGGGAATTTAAAATACACGTCAATACTTGTCTCACCCTCAGGGAGTCCTATCCAATTGCAGTGAAGCCCAAGCACGTGTATTGTTTAAATTTCTCCAGCTAGTTCTACTGTGCAGCCAGGGTTGAGAACCAGTGCTTTAGATTTTCCCTGAGTTTATCCCTTTAAGTATCCTACTTTGAAATGTCTTAATCTATAAGCCACCTCAAATGCTCCTCAAAAAGCTGAGTCAAACTCTTAATGCTCTGCTCTCTACACAATCAAAACACACTTCTCTCATCACACAAGTATTTAGGCCTCACTTCATTGGTTTTCCACTTCCTTTTGAACTGCTATCACCACGGAGCGGCTAGCCTGTAGCCAAGCCACCTTCCCCAGCCTATTTTGCGCCCTTCTGAGACCATTGTGCTTCTGCGTTCCCAGAGGTGATAAAAGTCCACAGAAGAAAGCCAGCGTCTGACCCATTATCCCCTCTTACCACCACCTTCATACTCCTGCGGCTTCACCTGACACTTTCTTGCTCCAGACCCCACAATTGCTGAGAATTCTTTAAAAGGAGATTGGGGTAGTAAAATAGACATTCCTCCCCCACCCTTTCCCTGTCAGACCTCCACCATCATTATCTTCTCTCAGAGAAGGACTCATAATGGGTTTTTTTGTTTGTTTTCCCAAGCCCCAGGAGGGAGGGGCAGGCATGGCTGGCATTTTTTTGTGACCTGGGACACCTGAGCCCTTGAAATGATCCTATAGGGGCAACCAAGGTCCGCATCCAAGTCTGGGGCCCATGCTGAGTGTCATAATTGCTGAGAATTATGAGAAGTCAAGCCTAGGAACAGCCAAAGCCTCAGAGAATAATTCTTTGAGACTACAGAGCACAGAGATTACTGTGTAGGATGCCACAGTGGCTGTGCTCCATCCTTTCAAGGTTTCTAGGCGTTTCCTGTGTTCACTGTCCAACAAATGGCAGAGGCCTAACATAGTGTTTCACTTTTGTCTTGACAGTTCACCCTATTTCAATGTGAAAGTATTCTTACGAATGCACATACTTCAGATGATGATGTTCCAGGTACAAAATATCTACCATTTTATAATACAGCTCTCAGTTATGTCATTTTGAATATAGACTTTTTTGTATTCACCCTCCCTGCCTTGCAGCACCTCCACCCACCACCAGTGTGGGGTTGAAAGAATATTACCTGCTATGTTTATAGAGTGCCATTTGCAGGTTATCATGCAGTTCTCTGACTTAAACCTCACAGCAGAGGGGTGATGGGTACTAGAAGTAACATTTATTAGGTACCAGCGATGTGCCAGGCATTCTCCTAAGTGCTTCACACATCTACACTGGGAAGTATTATCTCCATCTTATTGACAAGGAACTAGAGTCACAGAAGTGAAATATTACAGTGTACCATATCATGAGTCCTCAGCAAGTCTTCATGTCCTATTTGACAGAAGCCTGAGGTTGCACAGCCAGCAAACGGCAGCACCAGGGCTCAAGCCTCACTGGGCTTGCGGCTTTCATCACACACACCTTCTTCCCACCAGCCCAGGGCTACATCTGCTTGCCCCTGCCTCCCAGAATTGAGCAATGATCAAGGACAGCCTGCAGTGTTCAGCAACAAGTAAAAAAGATGCCATCTAGGTTTCCAACTGTGTGTCCCACCAAGTAGTGAAATCACAATCTTCTGTACCTTTAGTTGGACAGGGACACCTCCTCCCAACCCCTACATTCTGCACAATACAGGAACTCACGGGGCAGAAGGTATCAATTCCGATAACTATTTTTGCTGTCATAAGGGCTTTTGGGGGAAGAAATGCACAAATGGCCAAACTCGTGCTAACTGGAGGGCTCATGACAGGAAAAAGCACATTCCCATACTGCATTATTAATTGGAAAAGATACACTTTTCCCCTTTTGTTCAGGGGTAAATTTTCTATCTGCCACCTTAGCTGAAACCCTACATTCTTGAGGCTCCCAAGGTTATATTGCTGGAGAAGATAAAAGCTAGGTAACCACAAAAGGTATAGGAGAACCTAATCTTTTACTGGAAATAAGAAAGTATGTGCTTTATGACCCTGTGCCCTGTGTCTTTTCACGTGATATCACATCCTGTCATGATGCATCAGCAACATAAAGTTCATTTCTGCCCTTACAGATACAATAATCATTTTGTTACCATGAACTAGGATGTGCTTGTAAGAGCCCTAGGAACAAAACAAGTGGTGCAGAAAAATGGGTCCAAATGGAGACCACACAAGTCCTTTATAGCTCACACAACAAACAGATCACTTGAGGTCAGTCAACTGAAAATTTACCCAAAGTGGGTGAAAAACGATGGCCTTTGTAAATGCACTACTGCTTTCACCTGGACATGCTGAAATGGATGCCCACACTTGAGTTGAAATTTACCTTTTCATATGGAATTAGCTCCTTAGGCTTTTTCAGACAGGCATGTGCTAGGATGAGGGAGGCAGGCTCAGCAGAGCTGGCTGGAAAAGCATCAGGGTACAGGGAGCGCAGAGCTGGCCCCAGTGCCAACCTGGCCACTTTCTAATAAGTTATTCTAGAAATGCTTCTTTCTCAGTCTTAAATCATCAATCCCCTAGCATGACAGCTTCAATTGCAAAGTCCAATAACTGTCCATATTTCTTTTGGTTTCTTCACAGATGCTAAGCCCAGTACTTCCAAACAGGGCTCTAAAATGATGAAGAAGGTATCATCAGCTCTGTCAAAGGTGTTTTCAAGATCTAATGCCAATCGTCCCAAAGCTTCCCCACCCTCACCTCCTAACCAGGACAGAAGTTGAAGTGCCTATACCTGACATAAATAAGCATGCTGACCTTCCTCCAAAAATAAATGGATCTTAAAGTACGACATGCTGATTCTTATAAATACTGAAACTAAGAGCAAAGTACAAAAGACAGCAGGAGAAAGGAGGGGCTGATAAATCCTTTTGCAATGCATTCTGGCATGAGAGGAGGGGTTGTGGGTCACATACAGATGCATCTGCCAGGCAGTGTGGGATTTAAGCTCTGCTCCCGAGGGCCCTACAGCCTTGCTGGGAAGATAAGCCTGACAAGCAAAAGTGTGACACCAATAAGACAGTGTGTCATCAACTATTTCAGGTGCCCTAGGGGCTTCCAACAAGGGAGTCGTTGCTGTAAGCTGGAGCAGTCAGGAGAAATTTCCCAGAAGAACTAAAATTGAACAACCCTCAAAGGACAGGTAGAGTTAGGAGGGCAAGGAAAGCTCCAAAGGGGCTTTCACCACGGATCAAACAGCTATATACATCCTGCTATGCCTGAACAGTCCAGTTCAGCACTTTCCAATAGACTATTCTGGCAAATAGGATTGGTCTATATATGCACAGTCCAGTATGGGAGTCACAAGCCACCTGTGGTTATTAAGTCACTAGTATGATTAAGGAACTGGATTTTTCATTTTATTTCAATTTAAATAACTACATGTGGCCAGTTGCTGCCTTATGGAACAGTGTGGATCTATGGAGTATGCGGCCTCTTGAGCACCAGCCAATTTAGGGGAGATTGAGGGGTCCCATAAAAGTTCATTCCAAAGTCTATCCCTGAACATCCAGGGCAGGCAGTTCAGAGATCTGACTCCTCAGAGGGGCTCTGAAGTCTCCAGGCATCCTATTGAACTCTCCAAGACACATGAACTACCTATGGGACCAGTGGGCAGCTCATGCTTTTCACTCATACTTACTCCCCTGCAGTTGCCAAAACTCAACTGATGGAGAAAGGACAGGCCCCATCTGGAACATCAAAGTCAATTAATCACAAAGAGCAAATCAGAACCTGCACGCATCAGCTGACCTCAAACACGGTGCTTGGCTAGAAACAGCTCCATAGACAGAAACACCACTCTGGTACTGAAACCACCACTCTGGCCTCCCTCTAGCCACTCAGTATATAGGAAAATGATCACTCAACTAGTTATTCTCATACCGTAGCTTTCAACAAGCTATGTCAGAGGAAGGTCCAGCCTTACCCAAAACCCCCCAGGGAAATAGTTTTAGGTAAGCAAATTTCCCTTATGGTGTACCTACTCCATAAATGTCAGGTTAAATAAAAATTAGTAAATAGAATGGCAGGCATTCGACTCCCCAGATATCACCTACACCCAAACTTGGCTGCTTCTATCTGCTTATTCATTCTGCCTGCCCTTACATACTGAAGTTCATCACATGTAGCAGCATAAGCTTTAAAGCCATTTTTCAAAAGTCCACAATAGTGACAGGCACTGATCTTACATAGAGCTTTAATTCATTTTTATTAATAGGTAATATATGCTCAGTATAGAATTCGAAAGTACAAGAGATACAGTGAAAAGCAAGCCTCTCCCTCCCCTCCTCCAGCTGCTACCTGTTTCTCTTTTATAGAAGCAATCTCTATTACTAATGGATTGAGTATCCAAGATAGTCTATGGCAGCAGTCCCCAACCTTTATGGTACAGGGATCAGTGTCATGGAAGGGAATTTTTCCATGGACGGGTGTGGGGGGAGATGGTTTGGGGATGATTCAAGCGCATTACGTTTATCGTGTAGCCAAACCTCTCTGCTAGTGATAATCTGTATTTGCAGCCACTCCCCAGAGTTAGCATCACCACCTCTGCTCTACCTCAGATCATCAGGCATTAGATTCTCATAAGGAGCATTCAACCTAGATCCCTCACAGGCGCAGCTTACAGTAGGGTTCACGCTCCTGTGAGAATCTAATGCCACCGCTGATCTGACAGGAGGTGGAGCTTATGCGGTGATGTGAGGGATGGAGAGGAGCTGTAAATTCAGATGAAGCTTCGCTCACTCACCCACTGCTCACCTCCTGCTGTGCGGTCCGCTTTCTAACAGGCCATGGACCGGTATAGGTCCACGGCCCAGGGCTTAGGGACTACAGGTCTATGGGACAGCAGGGATATTAACATCTGACTTTAGAAAGAAGTCTAACTGTGTATCCTCCCTCAGAAAGGCAGAAAATAGGGAGAGGCAGAGAGATAGAGAATACCAGTGTGTGCTTAGATGGCATCCACGATTTCGTGGTGGCACTGCTTTGATCTGTTTCTATGCTTGCAATTGTAGCTTCAAATAAACAGCCAGGCCTCATTTTCAAAATGCTTTTTGTCTAATAAATATGAAAAGGTGAGCACCACAATGGAAGGAAAGGTACTTATGACAGCTGTTCAAAGCCTGCGGGCGAAAATACATTTAAAATGTATGACCTAGTAGCTACTGTCCTTGGAGATGGAACCATTTAAGTATTTTTAAAAAGACGAAAGCACTACAAGTAAAGATACACAAACAGCCTCACTTACATTCATCCTGTAACCTGGTCGACAGACTGTCACATTCCCCTCCAGTCCTCTTCCCTGCTAGAGGCTGAAAGAAGATAGCAGCAACCTTTCAGACTGTGCTTTATAATCCAATCCCAGCAACTCCGACCCTTGACAAAGAA
>CAUYRT010030009.1:0-53466 GCA_963574885.1 Lepilemur ruficaudatus
TATGGCTCTATTTTCTCAAGCTGGTAATTGTGTCTTAATACATTTTACAGAAGTATTCCCTATCCATTTAGCATATCCTGAACCATCTATGTAATCTATGAGCAAGCACATGTAAGTATTAGAATACATACCAAGTTAGATCAAATCTGCTGGAAAATAAATCTGAATATGACTAGAATTGAAGAATGAAGAAATAATAAAACGTAACATTCCAATTCTTCTTGCTTTTCTAATAAGTGAGGCCATTTTGGTATTGGACTACACTATTTATTAAAAAAAAAAATTGTTTGGCTTCCAAAGCTTCCAAAGTCTTGGGAGATTTTATGGATGTCCTAGTGTTGGATATTGGAAACAGCCTGAAAACTAGAATATAAAAATCTATTTTTTTATTCTTAAGACAAATAATTTAATAAAGCTTACATAGAAAAAATTGCTTTCTTATTTTGCCATTGATATTTGCTTTTAACCTAGAGGTGTTTCCCCTTTGAAAAACATTTCTCAGGAACTCCCAGAACATTGTGACATGCTGTCCAAATTTTGGACTTTTTCCCATGACCAGCATCAATAGATTTTACATAGTTTTCTTCTTATTATTATTATTTACATTTCAAATAGAAAATATTGAAGCAAAAATATTCTAAGATAAAAGGGACTGCAAGCCATCACTGAGTGGTTCATTTAATAGGAAAGCCAATGCAAGATGAAAGTGAAAATAAATATTCTGTATATGTTTGTGTGTGTATACATACGCAAATATGTATATTCTTTTGGATAAGAAATAACAAAAATGATTCATTTCCATCATTCATGAGGCAGTTAAAAATACCCCTGTCCTCCTACTCTGACTGAAGATATCCTCTGTGGTCTTGACTAGATTCGCACTCTACCCCTTATCGTCCTCCATCAAACTCTGAGATTTGGCACAGGGTGTAGGAAGACTAGTTAAGAAAAGGAAAATGTAAGTGAACAGAGGAAAAATGAGTGGAGAAAAGCTGCAAATGGAAAGTGTCTAGGAAACAGAATCATTTTGTTCAGACATAGGGCAGAGACTTTAAGAACCTCAAAGATCTTTCTTTAGATATTAATTTCCCTTCCACTTGTATTTTATTTTCTTTATTATTATTTGTAATTGACATATTTGTACTTTAAAAAGTAGTAAAGAAAATTCCATGATGCGGTGCGAGAAGTTATGAAAAACTGTACAAGTTCCATATTATATTCACTGATACACTTATTTAACTCTTTTAAATATGAACATAAGTCAATGCGGCAAACAATATAAATTGTACCTGGTTGTTTAATGTATTAAATGACCCATTTTAAATAAAGCAACTTTGATCACCCAGTGATGGAAAGTCAAAGATTAAAGGGAAAACCATTTGTGGCCTCGGGATTTTCAAAGAATCACTGTGTCACTTGTTTTCATAAAATGCATTAATTTAGGAAAATTAAAAATCATTTCTGAAAGACCACTCTATCAAAATATGGAGAGGCATGCAAGACAGAAGACAAAAAGATCAAGCTGGGTCCAGTATGGTTCTAAGAAGTCCAATGATCTTATTAATAATGAAAAGATGCAAAGTTGTGATCACATGAAATTTATTCTAACCTGAAATTCTGGAATTAATTTATGACAAGTTTCATCCTCAGACTTTAAAGAACACTTTAAAGCACAGTCTTACTCTTTTTCCTCTTATGCTGAAAGTATGAAGTCATGTTTGAATCTTGGCAACACAGCTATGCTTATTAACGTTCACTTGGAATTAGGTTTCTGACAGTTTTAAATTTTTTTTTCTGAAGTGTTTTTTAAACAAGTTTCCCTTAATTGCCACACAGTTTGTTATTAAATCAAATCGCATAATACATCAATGCATCTTGTTCTCAATGACAATTTATCATACCTAATGATGATAATCCTAATAGCTCACACTTATAGAGTGTTTTTCTGTGTCAGGCACTGTTATAAGAATGTGGAATGTTTAGTTCACTTAATCTCACAGCCACACTGTATTACAGGTCCCTGGTGTTTAACTTATTTTGCAGATAAGAAAACTGAGGCTCAGAAATGATCATTTAAATGTGGGTAGAAAACTAAATGAAGATGTTTTTCTGGACACCGATGTCTGGGGTGGCAGAAATTAGTGATCACAGTGCACTATTCATCAACACAATTGTTCAATTGAACATTTAACTAATGAAGATGTCATATGCTGCTCACCTCCTGTAATGGATTTATACGTCACAGTCCCCTGAAACTGTATATATGAGGCATCTTAATAAAAGGTTCACATCAAATTAAAAGAATAGAATAGTTCTATACCAGATCCCTGCTGACCGTTTGGTTATCTGTAATATAGACACCATTGTAAGAGCACAAAGACCCACTAAAGTTTTAGAAAACCGAGGGATGACAATAACCTTCACAGTTCACTTTCCTTCCTCACAACCTTGAGAAGTCTTCCAAAATGACCAATACGGTCTTCCCTTAAAATGTGTTGACATGAGTTATGATGTCTAAAACTGAAATTTTTAATCCCACCAGAATCTTTAAAAGAATAGGAACATTGAAATATACAGAGAGGCAATGTCTTCCTGAATGGCACCACATGCATGTGATAATCCTGGAAAAGTTGGATAAATATTTTCTTTCAATAAAGTTGACAAATTTTCTATAGTTTTCCATAGATCCCCCTTAAAGGAGATAAAAAATGTGTGACTAGAATGTACACAATGATTGGACTGCTTAAGATGTCTGAACTACATAAATCTACAAAGACTCAGAAAAGTTGCTGATTTTCTTTCACTCCCAAATATCAGCAGATGTAACTCTCTGCTTTGTCTGGGTGCCATATTTTAAGTGAAAAATGTCACTAATGGTTTCTTGTACATTAAATACTTTCTTTTTTAGAATGCATTAAAAGATGAAATATGTTTTTGTGAGAGTGTGTTGTTTTAATTTTAATGTTTATGATAAAAAATATATTTGGATTAACTTCAAAGTGATTTTTTTTTTCAGGACAATATTCCATCTCACTGGACTTTTCTTCTAATTACCTTATAATCACTTTCACATGAAATAACTATAGCCCAGGCATAGTTATGAGTGGATGAGTGAAAGATCAGTTGGCATAGGAATTCAGTTCTTTCACTTCTTTATTTTTCTTTGACCTTGGATAAATCACCTTGGTTTGCTTGGTTATAAAAACATAACACAAAGCAACAACAACAAAAAAAAAAACAGTGATCTTAGCAATGCATCATCTTAGAAATTTGAGGATGTTAATTTTAATGAAGAGAGACAGAATTTCCCTGATCATAGTGGCATTGGCATGGGCAAAATCTTATTCACAACTTTTGGAAAAAAGGCATTATTTAACTACTATTAAAAAAAACAAAACTGGTTTAAAGAGATATATTAAAGACAAATATCCGTCTGAATTATTTTTGAATTTCCATAGGGTGTGCCGAAGTATCTTTCACACACTAAGTTTCCAATAAGTATGCTTTGGATAATTAAATTAGTGAGAGTAAACTGAGTTATTGACTATAAATAGAGTAAGGGATCTTCAAAAAATAAAATTGCAAGACATACAGTATTCAAATTACCGTTCAGACACCTAATATCATAGAGGGCCTATCATTTAATAGTGCATATATCTCACACTTTTCCATGTCATTGAAAGAATGAGAATGCAGTTTCTAGAACACTTTTTGTATCATCTTCGTTATTTTTTTATTTTAGAAGAGTGTGGATTTACAAAGATAGCATAGAGATTCCCATATACCCCACACCCAATTTTCCCTATTGTTAACATTTCATACTAATGTGATAGATTTTGTTACAATTAAGGAATAAATATTTATACATCATTGTTAACTAAGGTCTACACATTATTTAATTTTCCTTAGTTTTTACTAATGTTCATTTTCTGTTCCAGGCATCCATCCAGGATATCAAATTACATTTAATTGTGTGTTTCCTTATGTTACTCTTGGCTGTAATATTTTCTCAGACTTTCTATGTTTTTAAAGACTTTGAAAGTTTTGAGAAATACTGGTCACGTGTTTTTCTAGAAAGTCCTTTAATTGTAATTTTTCTGGCTTTTTTTAAGGGTTAGACTGGGATTGAGGGTTGTTGAGAGGAAGACCACGGAGGTAAACTGTCATTCTCATTATCTCTTTCAGGAGTACCTACTGACAACATGACATAGCACTGTTGATGTTAACCTTGACAACTAGCTGCGAGAGTGTGTTTATTGGCTTTCTCCATTGTAAGGTTACTATTTACATCCTTTTTAATATTCTACTCTTTGAAGGAAGTCACTGTGTGTAAGTCACTTAAGGAGTGGGGAGTTGTGCTCTACCTCCTGGAGAGCACAGTATCTACATATCTAAATTAATTGTTTGAAATTCTTCGTCACAGAAAGTCTATTTATTCAAACATTTATATCAGTATGCACTCATAGGTATTTATTTTATGCCTTGGGTTATAATCCAATACTACTTTATTTATTTAGTTGTTCAAATTGTTTATGTCAATTCCTTGGGATTATACAGATAATAATTTTACCTCTGAACAAAGAGAGTTTAATTTTTATTTCTCATCCTCTATGTTTGTTATTTATTTTTGTGTTCTATTGCACTAACTAGGAATTCTAGTAGGATGCTGAATAGGAGTAGGAGTGAGGACATCCTTGCTTTGTTTCTGATTTTAGGTGGAAAGCACCTAGTCTTTCACCACTGAGTCTGGTGTTACCTGTAGGTCTTATTAAGATGCTCTTTACCAACTCGAGGAAGTTCCCCTTAGATTTCTTGTTTGCTGAGAAATTTTTTTTAACATAACTAGGGGTTGGATTTACTCAAAGGCTTTTCTGTATCTATTGATACAGTCATGTGACTTTTCTTCTTCAGATTGTTGATGGATGTGATGAATTACATTAATTTATTTTTAAATGTTGAACCAGCCTTACATATTTGGAATAAATCTCACTGGATCATAGCATGTAATGTTTTAATACATTACTAGATTTGATTTGCTATTATGAAGGATTTTTACATCTATGTTCTTGAGAAATATTGGTTTGTGGTCATCCTTTCTTATATGTCTTTATCTGGTTCTGGTATTAGGGTAATGTTGACCTCATAAAACAAGTTAGGAATTACTCCCTATGCTTCTATTTTCTAGAAGATACTGTAGAGAATTGGTGTCACTTCTTTCTTAAATATTTGATTGAATTTACCAGTGAAATAATTGGCCTTACCCTTCCTTTTTTTGAAGGCTATTAGTTATTGATTTGATTACTTTAATAGATGTTAGCCTATCCAGATTGTTTTTTTTTCTCCTTGTGTGAGTTTTGGTAACTTTGTATATTTTAAGAAATTGGTCAATTTCATCTAAATTATAAAATTTGTAGGCCTAGAGTTTTTCATAATTTTCTTATTATCTTTTTGTGTTCATGAGATGAATAATGACCTTCCTTCTTTCATTTATGACATTGTCCATTTTGTTCAATGTGCTTATTATAGTTATGCCTGCTAGAAGTTTCTCAATATTATTTTATTTCACTTATCTTGGTGACTTTTTCAAAGAATCAACTTTTGGTTTTGGTTATTTTTTTCTATTCTTTCCCTGTATTAAATTTCATTGATATGTACCCTAATTTTTCTTATTTCTTTTCTTTTATTTGCTCTTCTTTCACTAGTTTCCTAAGGAGGGAGTTCAGGATATTAATATTAAATCTTTTTTAATTTCTAAAATATTCATTTAATTCTTTAAATTTCCCTGCAAGCACTACTTTTGTTGCATCCCACAATTTTCATAAAAAATTTTCATTCTTTCATTCTAATTTTGTTAAAATTATTTTAAAATTTCTCTCTTAAAACTTCTTTGACCAAAGTTTTACTTACTAGTGTGCCATTTAATCTCCAAATATTTGGGTATATTCCAACTATCTTCCTGTTATTGATTTGTAGTTTAATTCTATTGTGTCTGAGAATATAATTTATAGAGCTTTTATTATTTTGAATTATTTAAGGTATGTTTTAAGGCCCAGAATGTAGTCCATCTTGGTGAATATTCCACATGAGATTGAGAAGAATGTGGATCCTCCTGTTGTTGAATGGAGTACTCTAAAAATGTCAGTTAGACTAAGGTGATTGAAGGGACTGTTTAAGTCAACTCTCATTTTCTGGTTATCTGTCTGCCTGGTCTATCAGTTACTGAAAGAGTGGTGCTGAAATCTCTAACAATAATAGTGGATTTGTCTATTTCTCCTATCAATTCTATCAGTTTTTGATATTTTGATGCCCTGTTTTTAGGTGCATGCGTGGTTAGGATTGTTATACTTTCTTGGAGAATTGACTTCTTTATAATTGTATAATATCTCTTTTTATCCCTGATGATTTTCCTGGTTCAGAAATCTGTTTTGTTTGAAATTATGTAGTTATAATCTTTCTTAGAGAGAGTTTGTGTCTTGCAACTCTTTTAGCTGTAACCCACTGTTAGTGGAACAGAGCTCTTTTTGTTATGGTGGCAAAGTGTAGGGGAAGGAAATGTTTTGTAGCCTTATCAGTCAATCTCGCTCCTTTACTAGACCTGTTTCCAGACCTGTGACCTTCAAAGGCATTTCTTAGCTCTTGCTCTCCCTGTGTTATATAAGACAGGAAGGCTGAGTGGGAGAAATGGATAGGTATGACAAAGTTCTGGTAAAGCTTTCCCTTTGGAGAGTAGATTTTGTTATGGAGAATACTCTTGGTGTATTTCACAATCTCCCCCAACTGTCAGAGCCAGGAGGGACTCTTTCTTGTCGTTTCACTGTGATAATCTGGTGGGGCTCCTGGAGGTAAAACCCATGAGAGCTTGGGAGACCTCTAGGACTGCAACTCCAGGAATTTTTCACACTCCTGCTCGTGCATACTCAGTCTACAGCTATTTGTCACAATTACCAGTTATATGTTCCTACAAATTCATGGCTCCAGCAGCTTCTGCTCCAGACAAGAAAATCTCAGCTGTGACTCAGCTGGATCTGCCTTTCTATCTGGATTTGGGGTAGTGGTTTGGGAGTAGTTCTCTGATGGATCCAAGAAAAGTGTTGGTTTTTAATTTGCTTAGCTTTTCTTGTTGTTAGTATGGAAATGATGACGATCAAGGACTTTACATGTCAGAACTGAAACAGATAATCTTGCCATTATCTTTCTTTTTTTCATTCTTACCTTCTTTGTATTAAAAAGTTAAGACCTTAACCTTTCTTATCTTCTTGGAGTGCATATATACATGCTCGTTCTGTCTGAGTTATTTAGATAAATTCTTGATTTGGGTTAAATGTTTTTTATTTAAAATATTGTTTTTGAACATTCTCTTAATATTATGTTACAAACTATTTAGAAGTGTTAAAAGTTTTTATGGAAAAACTATTATTATAAGTTCAGACTTAACCCCTCATCAGAAATAATTATATGATAAATCATCATTCAAAAATATAAGGTTTTTAAGAGGGAAAGGTATACACGCAATTATTGCTATATAAGCAAATGTAACCATAGCCTAAAAAAGCGCTTAAGTGTTTTTTGACTCTTGTGTGTGTGGGGCTGAGTTTCCTTCCTCCCTAGGACACAACAGTGTCTCTTTAAAGAGTGATCTGATGGATCTAGCAAAAGAACTCTCTTTCTTTAAATAAAATCCTAAGTTTTGGGTATTTTTTCAGGAGTGATATTTAAGTTTTTATCTCTGGAAGTTTTATATGTAGTAAAGTTACAAAATACAGAATGATCTCATAATGAGTAGAAAACAGTCTTAGAGCTTAAATCACTCTAATGTATGGTTTTTCCTCTGAGGAGATGAAGAGTACAATAAAAAGGAAAAACAACAATTAAAAAAATCAGTTTCTATTGTTGTTTTTGTTGTTGGCATATGGTATAGTTTTCAAGTTCCTCCCCTTCCCCCACAACAAAAGGAAATTAGAAATATTAGACAGTGTAAGAAAGGTATTTTATGACACATATATAGTGTTTTTAATATCTCCTTTTTTGTTTTGTAGAAATTCATGTAAAAATCATTAGTATTTTCCAAGGTAACAACTTTTAGTAAAGCATCAAAGCAAAAGATTTCTATTTTCTATATTCACCAAAATCAGAGCAAGAAGAAATATTCCTGAACTGTAACATGCAATTTTACTTAATTTACTTGTGGAAACAAGACTGCCTTTTTGCAGAGTGTTTTTGAGAGGGTCTCACTTTGACTCTACTTCAGCCACTGTGGCATATCTAATCGGTGTTATTAAAGCTGCAAATGGTTACAGGCTGAAAGGCTTACACCAAAAGTTACAAGTACTTTTGAGTAGACTTTCTGTGTAACTTTTCTTTGGAATAGTTTAAGATTCACAAGCAATTACAACATAAAGAAAGCTTCTGCCAACCGGATGTTGACATTGGTTCTAGTAAACTTCTATGAAAGGAGAATAGGTGCTTATCCCAGCCACAAAAAGCAAATATTATTGAATATCCATTATAAATCTTTGCACTCTATATGATGTGGCAGAAATCCTGAATAAAAAATAAGAAGATAAGCTAGATAACTCTCCTGGTCTCATGACTTCATATGCCTAGGGTATTGCCATGTCCTAGGTATAGCTGAGAAGTTATTTCTTCTTCCTTTCCATTTTTCCTTTCTCACTGGGCTCTCTCATGATACATCCATTGAAAAGGGTCAAGTTAGTGACTTCCAGGACCTGTGCACAGATGCAGAACAGCCCCATGTATGTTTGATGAATATAAACAAAGTATTCCATAGGAAACAGAAGCATCATTTGCTTACTTTCAAAATTTTAAATTTATGTATTTAATTCTTAATTGACAAATAAAAATTGTCTATATTTATGGCATATAACACATATAGCATGTTGTTTTGAAGTATGAGCACCACATAATATATTAAAAAATTCCAGATCGGTCTTTTTAGTAACTTTAGCCCTTATCTAATCATATCATTCTTTTAATTCTAAACAAGCCTTTTCACCTTTTGACTAATAATGTATTTCATGAGAAGTAGGAACATTTGATTTTATTGAAGTGGTGGCAGCCAGAATCATAGAGTAATTTCTTCACTATTTTTTTGTAGGTCAAATACCAACAATCCTATACAGTTGAATGAATTAAAACTAGAAACATGAATGAGAAATCTGAATTTTTAACTGAAAACTGCTTTCTTCAAAAGTATATTTGCCTCTTTAATCTTCAGCACCTTTTTATCATTAAAAAACATAAAATTTAGTTATTTTTGGCAATACTGAAAAGAAATCACTTTGACTAGCTTTCCCAATAAGTTTCCTGATACTGCTAAGCGCTGCTCAGTGTGAGTCACTGTAATGTTATGTTACAAAAGCTACAATTTTAAAATTGGTTCTCTAGGTAATAGCATTTCTGACAAATTAATAATGTGATGCTTTGCCCAGCCCATGAGATTTTTCATTACATATTCCCCAACTGTTATTTACAATATGATGACAAGTTGTAATTTGTCAAGAGGTAAGGAGCAGGAGGAGTAGCTCTAGCAAATGAATGGGAAGGAATCTCTAGTATAAGAGGGGTGGCCAGTGGTCACTTGGAAAATTCATAAGCCATTGCCTTTTTTCCCTTTCTTCCTCTTGTTTTAGTCCTCTCTTGTGATTCTTCTATACATGGACTAGAGCAAAGGTCAAAAGGTGCAAAAAGACTTTTCAGTTCTTGGTATCACCATCAGAATCTCTTGGGAAAAAAAATTACAGTAGCTCTTTCAAAGTTAGCTCTCCTAATATATCGTAGAGAAACAACCAACTCAAATACCGGCGTGTAACTGGTCGTTTGCCCAAAACAAACTTCATGATTTATGTGATTTATGTCAAGTGAGCAGTTCAAGATGCTGATTTCATTTTTCTTTCTACACGATGCTCCCAGTGAGAAGGGGATTAATATTTTCTAAACAATTTATCTGTAAAGTTGAAGAGATGACTGACTGGACAGAGCTGGAAGCACAACATTCCAATCTGCCACTACCTGCTGTGGGATTAATAAGCACTCTGCAATATCTCAGTATACATTGTGTAATTAATTAGCCATGATGCGAAACTGGAAATATAAATGCCAGCAGAAGAGGGAAAAATTCCAAATTATTATTATGTAGGAAAGACATAAACAAATCGGAACCAAAGTCGGGAAACCTTGGAGTTGATGTAACAGAGGATAAGACTAAAAGAAAGGTGAGCCCCAGAATTACAGGAGCAGCAAGTAAAGGATATTTAAAAGAAAAATTCAAATAAAGGCAGAGACGATGAAAGAACTAGAGCTTTAAAAACTACAAAGAAAAAATAGACACAGTGATGTAAAAATGTATGGTTTACAGCTTACAATAAAAGTTTATATGAATAAAGTAAAGAAAGATAAATTTTGTTGTTTTTTAAATGACTTTGGTTAGTATTCTTATGCAGCTTCTTCAAACCCAGAACTAGGTATAATAAGACAACATAAAAGTCAGTTGCCAAAATCTGGGACACTTTTCTAGTACATACAAAGCTTGTGGAACAAGTACTTCTGAAAATGGAAATCGTTAGCCCGCCCATGCTATGATGCCTGAACCAGAGCTAACTTTCCCATCTAAAAGTAGGACGGTCTGCTTTCAGTTCATTGAGGAATCTTCATACTGTTTTCCATAGAGGTTGTGCTCATTTACATTCCCACCAGTAGTGTATAAGCATTCCCTTTTCACTACATCTGCACCAATTACTATTGTTTTTTGACTTTTTAATAATGGTCATTTGGATTGAGGTAAGGTTGTATCTCATTGTGATTTTAATTTTCATTTCCTTGATAATTAGTGATGCTGAGCATGTTTTCATGTTTTTTGGCCATTTATATATTGATCCAGCAATCCCCACTACTCAGTATCTACCCAAAGGAAAAGAAGTCATTATATTGAAAAGACACCTGCACCGAAATGTTTATCACAGCACAATTCACAATTGTAAAGATATAGAACCAATATAAGTACCCATGAATTGATGAATGGATAAAGGAAATATGGTACGTATATACCATGGAGTACTACTCAGCCATAAAAAGAAATGAAATAATGTCTTTTGCAGCAACTTTAATGGAATTGGAGACTGTTGTCCTAAGTGAAATATCTCAGGAAGAGAAAAACAAATACTGCATGTTCTCACTTACAAGTGGGATGTAAGTGATGTGTATATGTGGTTATTTAGAGTGGTATAGTGGACATTGGAGACTCTGAAGGGGTTAAGGGACTATGGGGGATGAGGGATCAAAAATTACCTGTTGGATATACTATATACTATTCAAGAGATGGGTGCTCTAAAAGCTCTGATTTTGCCACTATACAATTCATCCATGTATCAAAAAACCACTTGTACCCCTAAATCTAAGGAGAGGGTGGGTATATTCACACCTAATGGATGTGGTACACACTGTCTGGGGGATGGACACACTTGTAGCTCTGACACAGGTGGGGCAAAGGTAATATATGTAACCTAAACATTTGTACTCTCATAATATTCTGAAATAAAAACAAATAAACAAATAAATAATAAATGAATAAAAAATAAATAAATAAAAGAAGGAAGGTCTTTGTGGACTCTACGTTCTCTTTCAGGTCTCTTGTTCAGAAAGAATGAGATTGTGTAAATAGCATATTAAGCTGTCTTCCCATGGTGTGTGTTGCTATTCTAGTCAGAGTGCTACAGCAATTTCTAATTTTGTCAGTAACTCCCAAATTAAAAGACAGTGAAAAATATTTTCAAATGGAAGCAATTGAGTGTTTGGGGGAATGAGAGTTTGGGTGGGCATGGGAGACCAGCACAGGCATATTGAATCTAGGGATGCATATTTTCTACCAAAATAAAATTGTTAAGGAAAGGTGAAAAAGAATCAAGAGGAAGTTATTTGACAGTGATATGTTCTGGGTATTATAAAATAATTTCTTTATTCATTAGTCTGACTTCAACATGTCAGAGATGGAGGTAGTGTGTTAGAAGATGAGACACATAAGAACAGGACAGCTACAAAATGTGGACCTGGTTGATGCTGTGAATGTGGCCAGAAGCTCAAAAATCCACCTGGCTATCCATTGAGGACTGAGCAGGCGAATCCACAAAAATGTGAGCAGATTGAGAATTGAGACATGAATAATTCACTCAACAGGTCTTTTGGCTATGTCTTGATAGAGCTTACTTTAGTCAAGAATGGGTAGATAAAACAACTACCTGGGGCTTGTACAAATATTGTTAAATAAGTAAATAAGCAAAGCATTGTGCTAAGAATTCAGCAAAAGAAAAGACCGGTGGAAATAATTTAGTATAGAAATCAAAGCAAAATAATAATATTAATATGATGTAGTAGTAATAATGTTGTTGATATCTTCAACAGCATGCAAAAAAACAGGGCCTCTATAAAACAAGAAGAGAAATCTGTACGTCAATTTAATTGAACAAGAAAAGTTAATATATGAGATAAAAAAGGAGATGCGGCTGGTGCAGGCTGCAGGCTGGCTCAGGATTACATGCCTGTAATCCTAGCCCTGTGGGAGGCCGAGGCGGGAATACTGTTTGAGCCTAGGATTTTGAGATCAACCTCAGCCAGGGCGAGACCCTACCTCTACAAAAATTAGCCAGAGGTGGTGGCATGTGCATGTAGTCCCAGCTACTTGGGAGGCTGAAGAAGGAGGATCATCTGGGCCCAGGAGTTTGAGATTACAGTGAGCTATAATGAAGCCACCACACTCCAGCCCAGGAGATAGAGCAAGACCTTGTCTCAAAAACAAACAAACAAACAAAAGGAGATGCATGAGTGAAGGATCATTGGGAACCTATAAAGGCAAGACAAAAATGAAAATCTGTACTGGAGTCATAATAAGCAGAACTGACACTGGAATATTGAATCTGAAATGTAGAGGATAAATGTGAGAAGTTCCTACAGAAAACAGACATGGACAAGTTAAAAATATAGGGAAGAGAGAATGAAGATTTGTATGTGTTCCTAAAGAAGAAACCATAGCAATCGAAGCACAAACAATACTCAAAACAGTAAAATTTTCCCCAAATGAAGATATTACTCAAGAATGGAAGTTAAGTAAAATTATATATATATATATATATATATATGCAAAAAGACAAAAGAAGAAAAAATTCCTAGATCTCTTTCACCTCCTTGGTTAAATATTCCTCCTATTCCTAGGTAATTTATTTTCTTTGTAGCTATTGTGAAAGGTATTGAGTCTTTGATTTGATTCTCAGCCTGACTGTTGTTGGTGCATAGAAATGCTACTGATTTGTGTACATTGATTTTTTAACCTGAGACTTTGCTGAACTTATTTATCAATTCCAGGAGTCTCTTGGCAGAACCTCTGGGGTTTTCTAGACATAAGATCATATCATCAGCAAAGAGCAATAATTTGACCTCCCTTTTTCCCTATCTGGATACCTTTAATTTCCTTCTCTTACCTGATTGCTCTGGCTAGGACTTCCAGCACTATGTTGAATAGAAGTGGTGACAGTGGGCACCCTTGTCGTGTTCTAGTTCTAAATGGAAATGCTTTTAATTTGTCCCCATAGTCAGTATGATATTGGCTGTGGGTTTCTTATATGTGGATTTTATAATTTTGAGATATGTTCCATCTATGCCTCTTTTGTTACGAGTTTTTATTACAAAATGGTGTTGAATTTTGTCAAATGCTTTTTCTGCATCTATTGAGATGATCATATGATTTTTGTTTTTCCTTCTGTGTATGTGGTGAATCACATTTATGCATTTTTATACCACATGTACTCACGATTAAATTGGAATTCACTGAACAGCACTCATGTGCATAGTAGGAAGTAAAACTCAACAGAAATCAAACAAGTGGGGAGGGTAGCAGGGGATGGGTGAAATCATACCTGATGGGTACAGTGTACACTATCTGGGTAATGGGCACACTTATAACATTGTCTCAAGCAATACAAAAGCAACCCATGTAACCAAAACATTTGTACCTCCACAATATCCTGAAATTAAAAAAAAGAAGAAATTCCAAACAAATCAATGATTTTTTAAAAATTAGCAAAACAAAAGAGAAGATTAACTAGAATGGCACAGCAGTTATGATGATCACAGACGTCTCTGAAACACTCAAGTCAGAAGACAATAAAAATAAATTCATTAAATTATTGTATAAAAAATTATGATATATAATTTTTGGTATATAATTTGCATTGTATACAAACCCAATGTTTCATGAGCACAGAAAGTTTGTTTCATCAGTAAAAAAACTGAAAATATTTTCAGGAATTTGATGGCTCAGGAAATGTAGCACATGAAAAATCATCTTTCTTACAAAATAAATCCATTTTTTCTCAAGAACTTTATACCTTTGAATCCCTCCTCGTATTTCTATATCATAAATATTCCATTTTTACCAGATCATTTCTATCACTGTGGAGATATACTATATAGTATCTGGTTGAACTATATGAAATTGCTGCTATTTGACTGTTTTTGACCTATAAGAAGGTCAAGGTCAAATTCATACAGAATTGAATATATGAAATATATTCCTTGTACTACCTTAATAAATGTTGGTATATTGGTTTACTGTATCAGTCAGGGTTCTCTAGAGAAACAAAACCTATCCTCTTAATATACGGATATATATGAAAAAATTTATTAGAAGGAATTGGCTCATGCAATTATGGAGGCTGAGAAATCTCATGATCTGCTGTCTCTATGCTGCAGAACCAGAAACGCCAATAGTGTAATTCAGTCATAGTCTCAAGGCTTAAGAACAAGCGGAGAGAATCTGGCATAGATCTGTCAGAGGACAAGAGAAGACCTGTGTCTCAGCTCAAGCAGTCAGGCAGAAGAAAATGGGGGATTCCTCCTTTCTCTGCCTATTATTCTTGTCAGGCCCTCGACAGATTGAATGAAGCCTACCCACACTGCAGAGGGTCATCAGCTTTACTGAGTACACTGATTCAAATGCTAATTTCATCCAGAAACGTCCTCATAGACACATCCAGAGATGTTCAGCCAAATATCTGGGCATCCCCTAGCATTAATCATCATGCTTAACATGTTTAATTTTATCTACATAATCTTTATTTCTTCAATCAGTTTCTTATTTATACTTAAATAAGTTTAGCCTCATTTTTAGCAATGATCTCCAGGACATCACGAGATTTATTTGCTGGTTACATTTTTTTTTTTCTTAAAACAGTACCACCTTCTGCCTTCTAGAATACCAGCAGACATTCCACACTGTCTCAATGAAACCTGACAGATGCCTGGGCTTGCTGAGCGTTGACCAGTGACCTCCCTAGTGGTACACTCCTGCTCAGATGCCAGCTCAGGTGAGGCAACACTTACCAAGGAACTGTTGTGTTCCTTTTACATCTTTCTAAGCTAGTTGTACTTGTTATTTTCATTATTTAATTATTCATTTATTTAATATTAATTTGTTTAATTTTTTATATACATCTAATCAAATATGAGTATAAAAATATAGTGATTATTTTTATGAAAATTAAGTTGAATGCTATAGAAGACTCAATAAAGGTCATTCAAGAAATATTCTGCTTGGTAAACTTGGTGTGAGTGAGACAACTATAAAATATTGGAGAAAAAAATACCAAAGTTCTATAAGGATTCTGCCTTCAGATTGCTTGACAAATGTCTTTAAAGTTTTCTACTCTTCTCTCTTTCTTCCTTCTTTCCTCTATTTATTTGATTCTCAGATATAGGTATTTGATTTAATCATACTCTGATTTTTCTCCTCTCTAGCACCAAACATTTCCCCTTTTCCTTCCCTATAAGTAAACTACTGTACAATACTTAATATTGGTCTGTAGATTATGTTTTCGAAGATAAATGTATAATATGACTTTCTATATTTATTTTAATTCATAAAAGTTGAATTGAACTGCAGATTTTGTACTCAACACTATTTTTTTAGATTTATTTATGTTTATGGTACAGTGACTTAATTGCTTCTAAGAGCTGCATAATATCAAATTCTCTGGCAGGCATCCACAACACATTACTTATCCTCTCCCGTGGTGATGGACTGTGAGATTGCTTCCTGTTGCATCCTCCATGACGCTATTCTGACTGTCTGACTATCCTCACGCAAGTCCCCTTGAGGGCCTATAAATGAATTGGGGTTGGGAGAAGAGATGGCAATCCCAGGAGTAAGATTCCTGTAAAATGGAACATGCATACTTAATATCATCACGTATAAGTCAGATAGACTCTCTAGAATGACTATATGGTTTATACGCCCACTAGGGTAGCATGTAGTCCCCATTTCCTCCAATACTTGAGAAAAATGCAATTTAGGATTATCTGGATTTCGTTTCTGAATTCTGCCCATCTTCTGGGTCAAAGGACTATTTCATTGTTCTTTCTGATTTTAATTTACTTAATTTTAATGAGTTTAAGTATCTTTTAAATTCTGTTAGCTGCACAGCTACCCTTTAGTGAATTGCCTCTTTATATTCTTTGACTATTTCTCTTTTGTGCCCGTGGCTTTTTCTTGTTGATTTTTATTAGTTCCTTAAAATACTGGAATATTTTAAACGTTGATGTCCTTTGGTTAGAAGTTGACAATACCTTCTCCTAAAACGATATCTGTCTGTTATTAATATTTTTGCCTAAAATGAGTAGTCCTAAATTTTAATGTATCATAGCCAGCATTATTTTACTCATCTTACATTTTATAATTTACAGTCTTGTTTAAGAAGTCGTTTCCCCTCCCCTACCTTCTCCAAAGTATATCCGATAAAGTTTGATCAGAGAAGCAGAACCCCTGTGTAATTAATACAGAGATTACACCACATGTGATCCTGGGAGCTGATTAAGCCTCCTGTGTAAGTGTTGCCTCTACATCTGGAACCGGCCCTGACATCTGGAAGAGGTGATAGACACAAAGTGGTAAAGGCAAGGGAAAATTGCAGCCCATGTGGACGAGCAGGGACCCACGTCATCACTGCCTCTCTACCTGCAACTTCAATGATGTAGGTAATGGTACAGGCATGTTTTCCCACACAGCCAGACCTGAACCTGGCCTGTGTCTTGGAGCAGCTGAATGAAGAGACCCAGTGGGTGCTGCAGGAGCTGTGAACCAGAATGTCACCTCATGGGGTGCAGCAGCACCTGGTTTCACACCAATATTCTGAGCATTAGTATGCCTAATTCTCGACTCTATCTTCTAGATCACTCCTTCTGCAATCAATTCTAGCCCAGAACCAAAACGGAAAGGGAATTCTGGAAAAGATCTCAGCTTAGCTAATTTGATGTGATTTGAAGCCACCATGCCAAGTTACTAATAGTTTCCCCTATTCTTGCTACTTTAAATGTGAATCACAGCACGGCAGTGTCCACACCACTTGGGAGTTTGATAGAAATGCAGAGTCTCAGGCCCTGAGACAGGCTTACTGAATTAGAATCTATACTTTAGAATACAAGATCACCAAGCTTTTTTGTGTATAAATTAAAATTTGAGAATTGCCATACTGTATTCCCTTTGTTTTCTTATTTTTTTGTCTCTATATTTTGATCATCATGATGGACATATTTTTATATTCATATACAAAGTTATCTCTATATTTTTATTTTAATTTTTAAACATAAATATTTTATATTATATGCATGCTCTCCCCATATGTCAGTTTTCCTTTACCCTCTAGTAGAACAATCCCACCCACTAGCTGTAGGACCTCTTTGTTATGCCTCATATTTTCTAGATACAAACTCTACCCAGGATGTTGTTATATGATAATGTATCCTTTCTGTGTTACTTAATTTTGACAAATTCCTGCATAAAGCCTCCTGAAATCATTCAGTTTGTAGAGTTTTTTGGTTTTCATATCCATTGTTTTTTCAGTATGCTCAAACCTAACTAGGGGGAGTATATTTTCTTGGCTTTTTAACTTGTATTTCTCACATTTCCTTTAATAAGATTCTTTTTAAGAATACATAAAGATGTTAGACTTTCTTGCTATGTTAATTTCTAGACAGTTTGTAGTATCTGTAATGGTGATTAGTATCTACTTTCTAAGTGGATACAGCTGATAGAGTGGTGCACATGATTTTCTAAACTGAACTTATGTCTGGTGAATTTGTTGACCTCTCCTATAAATTCTCACATTTTTCTGTAGTTATTTGGATTTTCTAGATATGTGATCATAGTTTCTATATATAAAGTTTTTTTGTAGTAATTGTTAATGTTTATACCATTTACTTTCTTATTATCTTACTGCGTTAGGCTGTCTCGAACTGTCTTTAATACTAATGTAATAGTTGGCATCTTTGCTCTCTGTCATGTGCCCAAATGTAAAGAATGATACTTGATATAGTTTTTTGAGATAAGATCTTAAAATTAAATAATTCTCTTCTAATCCTAATATTCTTAGAGTTTGATCCAAATATGTGTTGAAATTTATCATTTTTACATGTATTAAGACAATAGCATTTATTCGTTTGCTTGTTCTATTTTGTTAATTACATTGAGAGATAAATTTGACATTAAAATATTCTTGGTGTGCCCATCACCCAAACAGTGTTTATTGTAGCCATGAGGAAGGTTTTGCCCCTCCTCTCTTCCCCCTCCGTCCCTGGTTGATTTCCACTGAGCTTTACTTCCCTCTGTGCACAAGTGTGTTCATCACTTAGTTTCAATTTAATAGTGAGTTTATGTGGTGATTGTATTTCTCCATTCTTGAGATACTTCACTTAGGATAATGGTCTCCACTTCCATGAAGACTGTTGCAAAAGGCATTCATTCATCCTTTTTATGGCTCAGTAGTACTCCATGGTATACATATACCACTTTTTATTAATCCACCTATACCCAGGACTCAAGCATTACCAAAGCAATCCATGTAAACTAAAACATTTGTACTCCCTTAATATTTTGGAATTAAAATAAACAAATAAGCCAAATAGTGCCTTACAAATAGATTAATGATCACTGAATGTTAAAATACGTAAATCAATGTTATTCACAAGATAATAAAATATGCCTTGGTGACAAAAGAAAAAAAAATCTTTGGATGACTTGAATGCACCTAACATGATCACGATGCATTCTTTTTAGTGCATTATTACCATTCTTCCATTATAGACTGACCATACTCACCACAACAGGACCCAAAGTTATTTATACCCATGAGGTTTTTAAAGATTTTAAATTTCTTTTAATTTTTTAGTTCTTTATAGTCACTATGTGTAACGTACAATTAAGGGTTGGGGAATTATGCTGTACTTCCTTGAGGGGAAATAGCTACATATGCTATATACATCATTTGGAACCTTCTCAAGGTGAGATTTGTCTATTTCCCCCTTTTTATTTATGTATCATTCAGTTATTTATGACAATGTGAATGCATGAATATTTATTCTATAAGTTATGTTCCAATATATGTTACTTATTTTGGTGCTCAAATTATTTGAGCTTTGGCCATTGGGAAGTCTTTCAATTAGCTCCTGTGTCCTATTGACATATTCAGATTGTTTTGTTTTTTTGCAAATACATCCTTACTTTCTATCACTATAGGATGTTCCAGTCTCATCTTGCATATTTCCTGTCTTAGAATCAGCTATTTCTCCAAAGAGCTCTGGTTCCTTTTATTGGAAAACAGTATTCAAAACCAAGATTGAAGCACCAGGTTTGCTCCTTGCTAATGGGGTATCATTACTTATAGGCTTTCTTAACAGATGGAACTAGAAAATATAATATATATATATATATATGAATTCCAATGCATGTAAATACATATATCTATAACTACTTTATAATATATATTTATTTATATCTATATTAAGCAAACATGAATGTTTACCGATGTTTCTAAATCTACTCCCGTACCACATGGTTCATTCTTGCCTTCTCCCCTTGTTTATTTGTAACTTCCCACTCTGATAGTGATGAACCGACTCCTGTCATCCGCCATCCATTTTGTATTTGTTCAATGCCAGTATACACGTACAGTGGTTTCAAAATTAACTTATAACCCTATGGAGAGCAACTTCACCAACTAAAGTATATTGATTACGAACACTTTCTTTTGTCTATAGTCTTATAGGCTCCACTTATTTCTAAAATTACTTAGATCCTTGATTTCCTTCACTAAAGTTTTGTAATTTTCCACATATATATTCTTCACACATTTTGTTAGATTCATACCCAAGCATTTCTTTACTTTTTCTATTGGTGTTAATGGACTATGGTTGTATTTTATTTTAAAATTCAAATGTTTATTGCTTGTATGTAGAACACTAACTGACTTTTATATTATATATTCACCTTGTAGCTTGTAACTTTGCTCTACTGGCATCTAGAACATTTTTATTGATTCTTTGGGATTTTTTACCTAGACAACCAAAGACAGTTTTATTTCTTCTTTCCAAGCCATGGATTTCTTAATTATTTTTCTTGCCTTACTGTACTAGCTAGAACTTCAGTAAGATGTTGAGTGACAGTGGCAAGAGAAGACATCCTTGTCTTATTCTTGATCTTAGGGGAGAAGCATCCAGTTTCTTGCTATTACTTATGATATTAGCTGTAAGTTTTTTTGTAGATATCCTTTATCAAATTGAAAAAGATCCCTTCTATTCCTAGTTTGTTGAGAGTTTTTAGTCATGAATGAATGTTAGATGTTGGCAAATGTTTTTACTTCATTGTTTGTTATGATCATCTGGTTTTTCTTTGTTAGGCTATTGGTGTGGTAGATTACACTAATTGATTTTCAAATGTTGAGCCAGTCTTGCATACCTGGAATAAATCACACTTGGTTGTGGTGCATAATTATTTTTATACATTTTTGGATTAGATTTGATAACATTTTGTTGATGATTTTTATATCTATGTTCATAAAAATAAAAATAATTGGTTCACAGTTTTCTTCTCTTATAATATTTTTATGTGGTTTTGGTATTAGGCTAATGCAAGTCTTATATAATGTGTTGGGAAATATTTCCTCCTCTTGTATTGTTTTTCAAAGAGATTGTGGAAAATTGATATTATCTCTTCCTTAAATATTTGGTAGGATTCAGCTAAGAAAACCTCCGGGCCTGATGGGTTTTATTTGTTTGTTTTTAGTTTTTAAACTACTAGTTTATTATCATTATTAGACATAAGACTACACAGGTTTTCTATTTCCCTTTGAATGAGTTTTGGTAGTTAGTGTCTTTCAAGAAACTGATCATTGTCATTTGTTATCAGGTTTATGACACAGAGTTGTTTGTAATACTCCTCTGATTATCTATCCAAGGGATCAATAGCCTTTTTACCCAGTTTCATTTCTGATATTGATAATTTATTTCTTAATCTTTATTTTTCTCATTAGTCTGGCAAGAAGTTTATAAAATTTATTAATCTTTTCAAAGAAATAGCTTTTGATTTAGCTGATTTTTACCATTATTTTCCTGTTTTCAATTTTATTGATTCTTGCTCTTATATTTACTATTTCCTTTTTTTCCTACTTTGCTTAATTTGTTTGCTTAATTAAAATTGCTTAATTTTTCTGATTGACTTAATTTGGCTTTCTGTATGTCTAATTTGTTCTTAATCTTATTTTTATAGAGGGAAACTTATTAATTTTAGATTTTTTTCTAACATATGCATTTGATAGTATGAATTTTCCTCTAAATACTGCTTTCACTGCCTACTCAAACCATACATTGCATTTTTATTTTTATTTAGTTAAAGTATTTTGTAATTTATCTTACAGTTTCTTCTGGAATCCATAAGAATTATTTAGAAATATATAATATAATTTCCATATATTTCCAAAAAAACTAGGTATCTTTTTGTTATTGATTCTAGTGTAGTTCTATTTCAGTTTCAGAACATATTTTGTGTGTTTTCTATTATTTTAGGTTTTTTGTAGTGAGTTTTATGGCCCAGAATGTGGTCTATTTTAGTTACGATTCCCTGTATATTTTATTTTTGTTGGATGAGTATTATATAAAAGTCAGTTTGATCATGTTGATTTTTATTGCTGTTTAGGTCATCTGTCCTAACTTATTTTCTACTTACTTGCTCTGATGTTGCAATGAACTATGATGATGCTACTGTACTCTAGCCGGAGCAACAGAGCAAGACCTGGTTTCAAAAAAAAAAAAAGAAAGAAAAAATACTAAAAGAGAGATGTTGAGGACTCCAACTATAATAGTGGATTTGACTGTTTCTCCTTCCGCTTCTTTCAATTTCTGTCTCATGTATTGGTAGTATCTGTTGGTAGGTGCATACAGCAAATCCACACTTGACATATGGATAGGTTCATGGAAACTGCAACCTTTAGTGAAATGATGTACAGCAAGTTCACAAATAATGTTGTCTTCTTCAATGTTATTTCATTATAATGTTGATGAGGAAAAAAATGGTTTTCCTTATATACCATTTAATTCAAAGTAGCAGTTTTTAGGAACCTATCAATGATAAGTGAGGACTTATAGTACATGTTTAGGACTATATGACTTCTTGGAGTACTGACCCTTTTATTATTATGTAATGTTCCTCTTGAATTTTGGTCATTTTCCTTGTGAATTCTGCTTGTGCTTGTTGAAATATAGCTATTCCAATCTTCTTTTGATTAATGTTAGCATGATAATTTTTTCTCCATCCTTTTACTATTAACCTATCCGAGAATGGCTGTGTCTTTTACAGCTCTTTTAGCATTCTATTGTTATTCTGGAGGCTTGTTGGTGTGGTAGTATGCTTATTAAGTCTTTAAGTGGGGCTTATGTCTCAGGAGTAAGATCTTCACAAGTATTTCTATCCCTTTTACCTGGTAAACCTTCTTCCCCATTTCCCTGTTTTCTCCCATGCCTGTAGTGTTCCTTTTCTATTTCCTTGAAGCTCTGTTCCAGATGACTATATTGTTTTTGTTGGATTTTTTTTCCCCCTTAGATGAGACAGAAAAGTCTGGAGCTGGCCAGAATGAAGCAGAATTCCTTTCTTCTATCTGGGATATTCGGAATTGTCCTCTGAGGGAATCCTCCCCTTGGAGACGGGGTTTTTGTTAGTGAGAAGAATCTGAGAGTACCTACCACAATGATTACTATTCTCTTCCTCAGTCAGGGCCTTGAGGGTCTCTTTCCCAGATCCTCACTATGAAAATCTGGTTGGGTTTCTGGAGGGAAAGTCTACAAAAGTGTAGCACCCTTCATGACTGCAGCCCCCTGGAGTTTCTCGCTCTCATGACACTTCACACTCAGCCTCCAGCAGTTCTTCACAATTAAAGGTAAGTGTTCCTACCAGTTCGTGGATTCCAGAAGCTTCAGCTCCATATAGGTAAATCTTGGACACTGTGTCTCTCAGAACTTTCCTGTAGCTCCAGACTTTCGGTTTGTAGTAACCACAGTTCTCTGATGAGGCCAAGAGAAGTCATTGTTTCTTAGTTTTCTAGCTTTTAATTGTTGTAAGGATGGAAGTGATGACTTCCAAGCTCTTTGCATGCAGGAGCTGGTCCCAGAAGTAACCCATTGATCCGTTAGAACCCACGGAGTTCTAACGAATGCCTGAGATGACCACAAGGATGATCCAAAGTATTCGATTATTAAGAGAGTAGTTAAAATGAAAATAAAATTATTTTAAAAGTCTCTCAGAGAATGTATCTGTGGACCTCAGTTTGAGAATAACTGGTTCAGATAAATTTCTTTTCTGAAGCACAAGGATATTTACATCAGGATTTTCAGGTTGTTTTCCTGACAGGTTGAGTTGCTTTAGGGATTGTATAAACAATAAAATACATTCTATCAAATAATGAAGATTTTAACTGCCTGAGGAAAACATTCATCACCTGTATATGTTTTATATACAAGAGTTAAAAAATGAGTTCTGCTGCTGAAAATGTTTGAAAACCTCAGCCCTAGATGATTCTCAGGGCCATCTGAAGAAGGACAGTGCCCCAGAAGATGGAATAAGCGATCCTTAAACAGGTGTGTAATTAAATAAGTTCAAGAGAGGCTATGTTTCAGTTACGCAAATTATTTACTTCAGGAATTTTAATATGCTACTTTGTGTGATGAAAATTCACAAGAGGAACACAGCATATTGAGTGTTTTCTGTTTTTTAATCAAGGTAACAGTTGTATGGGCATTTATTTTGTTTTGTTTGTTTGTTTTTTGCAGGATACCAATCTAATTAGTGAAACAGTTCTTTGTAATAATACAATTTGGGAAGCACTACTTGAATTAATAATATTGTAATATCTTACATCTATTGAGTACTCTATATATTTTTTTCAGATACTAAGTGTTTAGCACATATTCAGTTTTCACAGTTCTTGTAGGGAAGAGATAATATTATTATTCACTCCAGTTTTATAGAAGAAGCCTAAAGGTATTAATGTAATGTGGTTGAGCTTATACAGTGAATAAATCGCTGGGATTTGAACCCAGGCTTGTTTGACCTTCTGTTATTCTAAATTCAATATATTGTTTATTTCAAGTTCTTCCAATTTCACTTTGGCTTACCAGTTTCCTGACTTCCTGGCCTGCCCATTCGCTTTCAGTTTTTTTTTTTACTTATTGGACAGGACAGGTTTTAAAATTTTTTGGAGAGCAATTCCACAACTTCGTCCATGCGGGGCCAAAGGACTAGATAAACTTATAATTCTGAAATTTTTCTCTTCTCTGGATTTTCACAAAGCATACGCATCTCTCAGTTTCCCAAGTTATTTTCTTTTCATTTTTCATTTAAAAATTCTTATTTATCTAACCCAGTTTCTCACCTCTCTTTTTTTTTCCTTTTTTCTTTTGAATCTCTAGCACTTTATTTTCTGTTTACGACAGAAGTGGACTACTTCTGTGTTTCATTCTATATGTCCCCACCTCTCTGCAGTACAGAGCAGTAAGTGTTAGTAAAACACTGACCACTCTCAGGGTGGGAGAGAGGCTACTGAGAAAGAAAAAAGACAAAGTCATGATATTTATAAAGAAAAATGTGATTATTTTTAACTTTTTATTTTTAAATATGGTTTCTCCCAGTGGATACAACTTAAATAACTATAGCACAATATCAAAACCAAGAAGTTGACATTGATACAATGTCTGTGTATGGTTTTATATCATTTTTGTCACATGTGCAGATTCATGTAATCACCACTGCAATCAAGATACAGATTATGCCATCAAACTTGTGATTTTGAGTCATGGTGCAATTAATTATGCTATGGATCCCAGCTGGCATTTTGGAAGCTATCTTTTCAATAGAATAGAATACAATGAACTGTGGCTTTGAAAAACCAGTCAGGGCTGGGTGAGGTGCCCCTACCTCTAATCCCAGCACTTTGGGAGGCTGAGTCAGGAGGATCATTTGAGGGCAGGAGTTCAAGACCAGCCTGGGCAACATAGTGAGACCTTGTTTCTACAAAAAAATGAAAAATATCAGCCATTGGCTGAGCATAGTGGTGCTACACAGTAAGATTGCTTGAGACCAGGAATACAAGGTTGTAGTGAGCTATGATAGCACCACTGCACTTTAGCCTGGGAAATGAAGCGAGACCCTGTCTCAAAAAAAAAAAAAAAAAAACAGATAAGAGAAACCTACTGACTACTGAAATTCAGAAAATATAAAGCAGAACTCTACTCTGTAATAAAAGAACTAGAAAGAACTATCACAGACCTCAAACAAAACATGTAAACACTAAGGTTCTTTAAACTCATGCAGAGGAGAAAAAGAAATGAATTGAAATAGAGACCCTAATGTCAGGAATTGACCAACTTGTAAAGGTCATCCAGTTGGGCAGTTCTCCCGCTAACACCAAACTTTGAGCCATCTGATGCTTTGGAAAGAAGCCTATCTCTAGAGAAAGGCTGCACATCCACTCTTACCAGGGGTGTCTAGCATAGACCATCAACTCGGCATCTTCATGATAAACATTGACCCAGGTCTACACTAAGGTTTGCTGCAGATCTTAGACTGCACTTCTCTCCCTGTTACTTGACTGCCTGCTCTAAGTCTGGTGTAATAAATTGCTATTTTGGGTTCTCCAGCATACTTAAACTTACTATAACACCTTTTTTGGTGTAACATGCACAATTATCAGTTCAATAGTGTATTTCATCTCACAGAGACTATAATAACACTTATTCAAACATGTAAATGTTGCTATGATTTCAAAATCATTGCTTTGCTATATTCATTTGTAGCTCTGCTGCTATTAGTTCTATTATATTGAAGACTGACAACATTCTTTAGAAAATAATTATTAGCTAATGCTGTTTTACCCTCAAAGTACAAACACTTGGTCCCAGAATTTCTCATACAAGTAACATAAGAGCCTATTTATTCAAGCTAAAATGTACAAGACAAAATGATAGTGTTTACAGATTTCTTATTTATTACTTCTTTAATGAAGCATGGTTGAGATTGAATGAATAGTACATGGAAAAAGGATAGAAACCATAAATTTCAAAAGATATTACTCCAAATTATCACAATATATTAAACGATGAAAGCAACTCTGAAATATGTTTTGGAAGATGCCATTTTAGGGTAATACTTATTATATGAATGTAGGTTCCAGAAATACTGTGTAGACTATGAAAAGACAATTCAAAAAAATTAATTATAACTACAAAAATTAATATGATAAAATATAGCTAGAGCTTTAACTATAGAAATAAAACATTTAACTGCAATTCTGCAGCTTCAGGGAACATAACATTTTTTTTTCCCATAATACCTTCAGAATGCGTTTTATTCATATATGAGTTTGCATTTAATAATCAAATGCAATTTGTATTTTTTCATAGCCTACTCCTAAATGAGCACTTTCTTTTCGGTTAAATTACTACCTTTTAAGAAGTGTATAATATCAGTTTAAATATTCTCCAGCAGTTGGATGGTTAGGTAGATTTTAAGTTTTCACTCTTATTAGTATTTTCCAATAAAAAAATTTCAGGGATATAAATATTTCCTAATTTTATGTTCCTTAACTACTAATACAATTCCTTGGTATACAATCAAGAATAGTCCTTAAATGTATCTTGATAAAGAAGATGTTAATTGTGGCCCCTAAAATTTATTTAATATTTTCCCTTGACTTACAGGGGATATTTCTCATAAGTTACACTGTGGATTTCAGTCCTATAATCTACTTCATTTTTACCAAAAGGGGTCCTTTGAGTTTCTAAGTATCATTCATGTTCTTCACATTTTTTACAGTACAACAACATTATGAGATTTAGGGAGACTATTTTCTTGAATATGAACTTAGTAAAGATGTCCTAAGGTCAGTTATAGGGGTGTTGAAATGCCAGCTCTGCTTAGTGCTGCCAGGAGGTTACATGGGCCTTGGAAAGGGATAATTGCGTGGGTCTAGATGTCTAAGGGTTGGGCAACATTAATAATGCTGGCTGGAGAATCCTCTTAGGCCTTATATGTCTTTATCTTGCTATGATTGGACATGTTATAATAGTGCTTTCTTGTTTTTATAAACTATAATTATGAAGTAATGACATAATAAATGAAAGCATTGGCAATGTTTTATTTTGACAAAAAATTGATATTTTTAGTGATTCATTCTGTATTATTTTCTCATGTTACATTTTATAAGTGTACACATTTTCAAGAAAAAAACAATAAAAAATGAAAAAAAGCCACTTATGAATAAGAAATATTATTGAAAAAATAAAACTCTATTAAAAGAACAAATATATAGGTACAACGACCTATCAGTAATGTTGCAAATCCAGTAAGCTACAGCCTAAAAGAAAGGAGATAAGAAAGGCTGCCACATGTTGCAAATAAATATATAGAATGCCCACTTAAATTTAGAATTTGGATATTTTTAGTATAAATATATCCCATGTAATATTGTAAGTATAGTTCCTATAATCTTTGGGATATACTTATACATCATTTGTCATTTATCAGAAATTCAAATTTAACTGTGTCCTCTCTTCTATCTGGCAACCTTATTTAAGGGCAGGAGCCTCACTGGAATTCCCGTATTTTGGCAATTAATACAATAAAGCTTTTTGTTAAGTTTATATTAACCTCTGACTTCAGACTTCCACTCTCACAAATGCAATACAGCCAAAAAAAAACCACCAAGGCAGCAAATTTGACTTTATTTCTTTTTAAATTTGAATGTATTGTTTCCAAATTATTTTTACCTCCTAGTATTATTTTAGTGTTTGTGTGAGTTCACACACACATTTATATATATTATATAAATTATATATATATAATCTATGAAAGCTAACCAGTTACTTGCAATATTTTAATCTAGTTACAAGAAGAAATGTATCTCTGTGATTATTGCTGCCTAGTTATTTATATCATAGGCTTTATAAAAAGGTCCCACTAAGTAATGAAATGTTAGATGGCTTGTTTGATTCAAATAACCAAACTTTAAAAGGAGCTTATTCATTATTATATATAAAGCAATTTCCCAAGAGCACAGCTGTGCAATTTTATTCCATTGAAACCTCCTCCCACTTAGGAAAATATTTGGATACATAGACATATAGATAGAAAATCATAATAGGGAAGAGGAAATAGACAATAATTAAAGGGTAAATTCCACTTGCCACAACATATTTTCATGATTTTTTTCCCCTATGAATCTACTGCTTTGGGGTGTTGTGTGGCCCAAACAGCAGTTAGAGCTCGTAGCTGAAGCATATTGTTGCAGATGTTTTATGCCCTGCCTTACTCCCAATGACTCTCCTGCTTTTTGAATAAAAATATTTCAGTCAAATAATCCATCACACATCAGTATTTGTGAACAATCACCTTTCTTTCCTAATATTATCCTTTGCAGCTCATAGAGCTGTTCAGCTTCAACAGCTGTGTTACAGGAAACAGAAATCTGATCAAAGGACATTGGTATTGATAGCACTTACTTAGCAGGTGCCTTGGCAATCAGTTTTAATGAGTCTGAGCTCTACTCATTTCTTCTCCTGCTGCTGGTCTATTGAAAAAAAAAATAGGTGGCAGAGGTGTCAGTGACACCATAAGCACAGACTTCCTTGATAAGCTTTGATTTACAGAGCTACGAGGCAAAACCCAAAATAACTCGTGATGTGCATGTTCCTGCTACAGTGGCAGTTAGAAGAGACTTAGGAAACTCATCTCTGAGTGATAGTAATGACTCAATATGACTTCGTCCTCATTGTTATTCCACGAGGCACACCTGCAAAGTGCATCCCGAGGGGGCAATTTGAAGCAGTTATTTTAATCAAGAGCTGCCAAATGGGAGCAACATGGAAGATCACCACCAAAAATTTCAGAACTTCAATGCCATTTTTTAGGCAGTCTCATTTTTTGTCAAATTCTGAATATCCTGCCCACCATTGGGTTCTTTAGGTTTTTCATCCATTTTGCTTAAAACATCTTGGTTTTGTGTGTGTGTGTGTTTTTTTAGGTGACCTTGATCAATAGCAATAGATGATAAATAATTGTGAGTTGCTGCAAAATCTTGGATGGGAGTGCCATGAACACACAAACAAAGCAAGAATTATTCAAACCTTTGCCAATGAAGAAGTAGATATAATTATCATGGCTGTTGAAAAAAGCAACAATAGGTAACAACTTGTATGTCATGTATTTTCTGTATGCATTCATTTGATCAATTATTCTTTCAAAAATATTATTGGAACACATCTTGTGTGTGTGTGTGTGTGTGTGTGTGTGTGTTAGGTGTGAAGTTAAGCAAGAGACAATGGCACACATGGGCTATGGTCTTTGCCCTGATGGAGTCTAGTGGTAATTATGTGTTGACTTGTATGAGTTTTCTCTAGTTGAAGTTAATGTAAGTTTGATTTCGGGGTGAACTGACTAACTCCTGATTTCATTTTTTTCCCAGGAAAAGAGGAAAGTTTATTATACTCACAGGTTGTACATAGAAGGCCCGGCATGCCATACAGGGCCACATGGGAAAGATACCAAGATGGCCTGGAGGCAGAATGCAGGAGCAAGGGAGGGTTTAGGTCACTGCCATTATTGAAGTTTTCACAGGTAAGACAAGGCAGGGCAGGTTGGATGCTTAGCATTAGCTAAATTGAATCATTTCCATGTGCTTTGGGCTACATGGGTGGTGTCTAGTTGCCTAGGACCTGGCCCTAAGATGATTAAGCTTGATTTGATTTTTTAAGAGATGTCCTATGGGAGGACCTAATGAGTTTAATGCTTATTTTATGTGGATAATTGCTTGCGAAGGGACCTAATGGGGCACGCTAGTTATCTATCGCTGGGAAGAAAATTGCCCCCAACTTAATGACTTAAAGCCAATAAGCGTCCATCTCCCTCAGCTTCTGTAGGTCAGAAATAAGAGTCTGGCTCTGCTGGCTGGTTCTGGCTCAGGATCCGTGTGGACCAGGGCTGCAGTTATCCTGAAGCCTGGCTGGGCTGGCGATCCACTTCCAATGCACCCACGTGACTAACAGCTGGGACTTGGGCCCCTCACTGCAGGGGCATGTCCACAGGACTGCTCATGGTGTGGAAGCTGGCATCTGCCAGAACAAAGGAAGCAGGAGAGGGAGAGAACCCAGGAGAAAGCTGCATTGCCTTTTATTGTGTAATAATAGAGGTGACACACCATCACTTCTGCCACGTTACATTGATTACACAAACCCTGGTACAGTGTAGGAAGGGATCACACAAAAACGTGGCCCTAGGAGATGTGGACCACTGGGGAGTCATGCTGCAGGCTGCTCCAGTCCCCTGTGGCTGTCGTAGTAACATGAAATATGGAAAAGCTTTAATATTTTAATCTGCAATAGCTAACAAAACCAGTGGTCAATAGGTGGGTTTTTTTTCCGACAACGAAACAAAATGGCTTAACAGCTTTTACTATGTTGCCTCCTTAATTGATTAAATTGATTAAAAGAGGTGTGGGTCACTTTTTGAATCTCATTGGTGTGCCTCTCTGTGCAGTTCAGGTGAGATTTTCTCTTTTATGCAGCTGTTAAATATTTTTTTCTTATTATAAAATCTTACAGGGCTGTATTAGCACAATTTTTATATCAGTTTCTGTTGTTTGGAAGTTGAGGTGGACGTGATTGGGTCCTCTGCATATGTTTTCAGAGGGCTGAAATCAAGGTGTTGGCAGGGTGCATTCCTTACTGGCAACCCTGAAGAAGAATCTCCTTCCACTGTTATTCAGATTGTTGACCAAATTCAGTTCATTTTGGTTGTAGGACTGAGGTCCTGTTTACTTGATGGCTGTCGGGAGCCTGGTCTTTGCTGCTGGAAGCTGTCTGCGTTTCTCTCTCATGCTTTCCAGGTGGTTTTCTCCAACAACAACAGGTAGTTGAATCTCTCATGCTTTGAATCTATCTGAGTTCTGTCCATCTCTCTGATTATAACTAGAGAAATTGTTCTGCTTTTAGGGGCTTATGTGATTAGATTAGATCCGCGCAGGTAACCCCAGATCATCTAACTCAAGGTCATAATTGATTCAGTATTTGCAGCTGAGCACTTTTATCAGCCCACTTCCTGCCAATAGAATCTGGAGGGTCTGAGAGCCTTCTTCCATTTTATCTTCTTTCTGTCCCATTAAGTCCAAGCTAGCAATATTTCCGCTGGTGTACAGTTCTCAAGAACCTTGTGGGCTTTGTGTGAATTTCATGGAGGTTCATTTCATCAGACAAAAGCAGTATACACTAATCTGTTTCAGGTAATCCCTTCTCTATCTTTGGCTTCTGCTGGGAGATGGCTGGGGATCCACATCCTAAATCTTCCTACAGGCCCTCTGGTTTGATTAAGGGGATCTGTGAGGCACTACCTCAATTCCTTCAAAGAGCCTTTTCTGTGACTCAAAAAGCTGAAATTTGGATATTTCTGAGATTTTGGTAAAAAATAATTGTTCAGCCACACCCTTAGCTTTTACTCTATGTCACACTTTTAAATTGTCCTCTCAATTGTCTTGTCTTTTGCCATCTGGATAGTCCAGGAATTCTCTAAATTATCAAATCTTGATTCCTTTTCACTTCAAAGTGTTTTGTTTAATGTATCTCTCTCTTTTCACATACGACTATCAGCAGCGTGAAGAAACCAGCGAAGCTTTCAACATTTTTTTCTTGGAAATCTCCTCAGCTAGTTATCCAAGTTCACCTTTTGCAAGTTGTGCTTCCCCACAACTGCAGGACACAGTTCTGCTAAGCTTTCTGCGGCTCTTCCTTCAGTTCCAATAGCACGGTCCTCACTTCCTTCTCAGCCCTCGCCACCAGCACCTTCAACACCTATAGTTCTACTAACAGTCTGTCTGTTCATGACAATTTAGGTCTTCTTTAAGATGATGTAGGTTTTCTCTTTAATTCTCCTTCATCCATCTAAAAATATTATGAGTTATATTGATACTGGTAGAAGGGAAAAAAGATTTCATTTCTCACCCATCAGTAGGTTCATGGCTAAGGCACCTATAACAAAAGACAGACTAACAAAAGAAAAGCATACAAATTTATTTAAATTTAAGTTTTATGTGATGCAGGAGACTTCAGAAATGAAGACCCAGAGAAGAAAGGTAGCTTGTGCATTTTTATGCTTAGGTTTGATAAAGAGTAAATAGTTGTGAAGTATGATTGGACAAAGGGGATCTGATCTAATTTTAATCAACTGGGATGTGACTTAGTAAAGCTTATTTGTTTGATTCTTCTCTGTGTCCTCCTGTCTTCAGAGATAAAAACATTAATGAAGGTCTTAATGACCCTCATTTAGATAAAGGCCAGAGAATTCTTTTATGGCTTGCTTCAGGGGAGAAGGGTGGAAGAAGTGAGATAGACTTTCCTGCTTCTGCTGTTTTCTCAAATGCCAAGTTGCTTTATTTTGGGGTAGCACACCATAGCATATTATGGGATAGAACCCCATAAATGGCAGTGTATACCTTACAAAATATTCTATTCTTTCAGAACCTTAGTGATTTTATAAATATACATCTAAAATAATGTATACATATTCTCTTTCTAAAATCAATTCATGTATACTACCTCTTCTGGTCATGACAGACATTATGACTGATAAAGGTACTCTTTCCTTCCGAGTCCAAACACTGTCTCACCACCATTCCATGCAATGTGCTAGAGGCCTCATTAGTAAACCCTAAGTTTTGGCATGCAAAAGAAAACTATTTTCCAAATATTACTACCTCATTCTATTATCTGATATAGCACAAAATAGAACAAGCCTAAAAAAGTAAAACCAAAATAATGAAGATGTCTTTTGCTATCACTTGATGAAGGGTCTCACTTTAACTGCATATTACACAAAGAAAAATCCTTCCTACAATTTTTATGCATGACATTATATTTTTATTTAAACATTATGCTTTTACCAAAAACCTTAATATAGAATAATATAAACAATAAATCAAGAAATACTCTTATTTCCCATTACCCAGAAGTAAACACCCTCAATATTTGGTAGAGATCATTTGGGATATCTCTCTCTTTATTTGTATGAATAGGATAATAGATGAGTAGACAGAATCACAAATAGAAAAAATTACAAAAACAGAACATACTATACATGCATTTCATATAAACTACTAAATTTTATTTTGTTTGAATAACAGAAAAAAAATTGAAATAGTTGTTGAATATCAAGTAGATGTTTATTCATCTAAAAATTTTTATTATTATTTTCTAAATTATTATTTTCTAAATAATAATAAAAATAAGTAAATATTTATTTATTTATTTTAGAAATAGGATCTTGAAAGTTTCTTGCCCAGGCTGGAGCACAGTGGCTATTGACAAGCATATCACAGCCTTGAACTCCTAGACTCAAGTGATCCTCTTGCCTCAACTTCCCAAGTAGCTGGGATTACAAGTGCATGCTACTGTGCATGGCTCATCTAAGTAATTTTTAAAGAATACTTCAAAAATTAAATGGACGTGTTTTGGGTGTTAGAGTCATTTGTTTATGTGTGATATTGTGGATTTCAACTTTAATAGTGTTTAATGTCTTCTTGCTAAGAAAAATGAAATAATAAATTCAATTAAATTTCCTTATACAATCTAGCCTCATATTTTCTGATATTTGTTAGCCCTGTAGATTTATTTGTAGGTGGCAACATGTTTGATAGTACAGTACTAGTATATTGCATATTTAGTTTTGATTTTTATTTTAAATATCTCCACGTTCATTTTCAGCTCTTGCCATAAAGTCTCCGTTGTTTAGTTCTTTATTTTGTTTCATCTCTTGATTGGTTGCATTTTATCCTCAAATAACATTCTTTTATTTTTTTTTCAGATAGGATTATTGGTATCCCTTTGGTGCCTTTGAACTTAAAAGAAACTTCATCTGATTATAAAATTCTTGAGACACTCTTTCCTTCAGATCTTTGTTGACATTGATCTCCTGTCCACAGGAATTTAGCATTGTTGTGGAGAAGCCCAGGATAAGACGATGTTGGCCTATATAAGTGATTTGTTTTCTTGATAAATTGCTTATAGTTTAGCTTTGAAATTAAGTGACTTCACCAGAATTAACTCTACCGGTTTGTTTTTTCAAACTGGAAAAGAAAGCTCTCTTTGGATCTGTAGAGTCACACTGTAAATTCAACAAACATTTCTTCTAATGTATTTGAATAACATTTTTTTCTTTTCTTTAGTTTTATTTATCAGAGGCACCAATTTTTATATGTTGGATCTCTATTTATCTAGTACCCAGTCATTGCAATGTCTATATACCATTGTTCAATTCACTTCATTTTATATAATTTCCTCTAATCTGCCTCTACAGCCTGATGATGTAAACAGTTTTATTTATATACTTAAATATATCTTTCACCTCTGTAATGGTATTATTTTTCCCTTGTACTCTTTCCTAAATTTTACCAGTTCACTTTTAGTTGATTGTGGTATAATTTACATGAAGAAAAAGCTATTTTAGCTTACTGTTGAATGAGCGTTGAAAAATGTATAAATCTAAAAAAATGTGTAATGGTGTGTTCCCACCATTGCACATGGAAAAAGACATAAAATTATTACATCGCACTACAAGTTCCCATAAGCCCCTTTGTAGGCAATGCCCTTCCCCACCCCAGGGCCCTGGCAACCACTGGACTTTTTTTGACTCCATAGTTTTGCTTTTTCCAGAATACCATATAAACAAAATAATACAGGATGTGGTCTTGAGTCTTGCTTCTTTTACTCAGCTACCGCATTTACAATACATGCATCTTGCTTTGTGGATCAGCAATCTGTTCCTCTTTAATGCTGATTAACATGCCATTGCATGAATGTAACAGTTGTTTGTTTTTTAAATCCATTCACAAATTGAAGGACTTTTAGATTATTTCTAGTTCTCAGTGATTATGAACAAAGCTGTAAAAACATGCACATATAGAATTTTTGTGTGATTATAAGTTTTATATATCTTTGGCGTATACCTGGGAGTGAGATTGTTACATAGCATGCTATATTTAACTTCATATAAAAAAGTTAACTTTATATAAAACTATCAAACTCTTTTGCTAAGTGGCCAAACCATTTTGCATTACTACCAGCAATGTATGAGCTCCTGTCATTTCACATTCTTACCAGCAGTTGGTATTGTCAGATTTAAAAAATCCCTTCTGATGGGTGTGTAGTGTTATCTCACTGTAGTTTTAAATTGTATTTCCTTAATGACTAATGGTGTTGAGTTTCTTTTCATGTGTTTATTTGCTAACCATATACATATCTGTTTTTCAGTTAAATATTTGTTCAAATCCTTTGCCCATTGGTTTACCAGGTTATTTGATTTCTTATTGTTGATGTTTGAGTGTTGTATATATAGTCTGAATATACATGCAGATGTGTTTTCTAGGAATATTTTTTTACAGTCTGTGGATTTCTTTTTTATTCTATTAACAGTGTCTTTCAAAGAGCAGAAAGCTTTTAAGTTTGATAAAGTCTAAATGTCAATTTTTTTCTCTCATTTGTCCTATTTTTAATTTCATATCTAAAACCTTTTCGCACCCTCCAAGGCTAAAATTATCTTTTCCTATGTTTACTTTTAGATGTCTCATAGTTTTAAGCTTTGTATTTGGGTCTATGACTCCTTTTAAGTTCCTTTTTGTATGTGATGCAGGTATAGGAAGAAGTTCCTTCCCTGCCGCCCCCTTCTCCAAGCCCAGACTGTGAGAAGAGGTTCTTTTTCTTTTACTTGCATATGAATATCCAATTGTCCCTGCTCTTTCTGTTGAAAAACAACTCTCTTTCTCCCATATAATTACATTTACAACTTTGTCAACAATCATTTGACATTATAGTGTGGGTCATTTTTGGACTTTCTCTCTCCCAACTTGTTCTTTTTCAAAATTATTTTGGCTATTCTACTTCATTTCCCCTTCCCTATGAATTTTAAAATCACCATGTCAATTTCTGAAAAAAAAAAATTTTTCTGCGATTTTGTTTGGGACTGGAGTCAATCTATAGATCAGTATGGGGAAAACTGACATCTTTATAACATTGAGTTATGTAACCATTAACATGTTATATCTCAAGTCAATCCCAAATCTTTGGGATTTCTTTCATCAGTGTTTTGTAGTTTTCACCATAGAGATACTGCACATGTTTTGATAGATTTGTATGTAAATATTTCATTTTTGTGTCATTGTAGTTAATACTTTTTAAACATTTCCATATCTAATTTTTATTGGTGTTATATAGAAATTCAGTTGATCTTTAGGTATTCATTTTGTGTTTAGTAATTCTGCTAAACTCATTTATAATTTCTAGTTGATTTATTGAGATTTTTCTGATATCTGCTATATATGCAATAATGTCATCCGTGAATAGAGACATTTTAGTTATTCCTTTCCAATTTGTTTAGCTTTTGTTCTTTTTTATTGCCTTATTTTAGTCTCTAGAATTTTCAATAAAATGATGAATTGGTGTAGAGTTGCTATATTGATACATATATATAATATGTGTATATAATTCACATCTATACATATATATGTATCTGACAAGCAGTTAAATTTGCATTTCAGATAAACAACAAATAATTTTTAATACAACTATATCCCAAATATTACAAGGGGCATACTTATACTATTTTTTTCTGAGACACAAATTTAATGGAATTTGCTTTATTTTATATGGCAACCCTAAACAGGAGTGGTGACAAGCAACTCACCCTTTTTGCTAGCACCCTTACCAAAAAAAAAAAAAAAAGAAAGAAAAGAGAGAGAGAAAAAAAATCCAGATTTTTTTTGAATTGCACTGCCTTCCTCACCCATATCCTCACAAATGCTGATCTCACTGGCTGAAGTTCATAAGTCACATGAAATATTCTCAGAATTCTTTTTGTTTCCCCCTTTTTTGATATAGAGTATCTGAAAGTAAGGTTCAGATCTCAGTCAAGTTCCAAACGCAACATTAGGCTCTTCTAGTCCCCAAAACAACTTCAACTTCTCTTCCTCCTCCCTGCCACCTCTTTTTTCTTCTTCATCACCATTTCTCCAATCTTTTCACTTTCTGTTGCGAAAAATAAACTTTCGCATTGTGAAATCCAAAAGATGAAAAGAACATTCCTACAATAGCCACATTGTGTGTCCCTGAATAATCTCTTCTCTTCACATCAGTTGCAGTGTGGAGTGGGAGGCGTTCTAATAGACATTCCAGCAAATTACAAATTATAGCATGTTATGGATCTTCAAGGTGAATATTCAAAACTGTCAAGAGAATATTTCATCTTTAATGAAGTAGGCTGTTTATCCAAAGAGCTCACAGGAACAGGCTAAATCCTGTAACTTGAGATAATCTAAGTACTAAATCTTTAGATTTGTTTTATTGGGTAACTATAATTGGATCAATGACCTAAGAATATTATCAGTTTATCTGCAAATTGTCCTTTGCTTTATTCATTTGTGTATATACTTTTGCATTATGGGGATTCAAATTCCTCATCCTAAATTACTGGAATGTGTTTTGCTGCTTCTGCCTAAAATGTAACATTCAGATTAAATTTCTCATGCATAATTATAATGATACTATAATGATAAGATTAAAGTTTAGATAAAGTTTAAATATTTACCAAATGAAGGAAAATGCAGATGTTACTTTGGTTATTCTCCCTTTACCACATTGGAAACTTTGGAGATTTTTCTGTTTAATGTAAAGATTAGTTCACTCTGTCAAAAACTTCTCTTTTAATTTTGAAAAACATTTGTCAAGTTTCATCTGTCATTTCCCTCAAACACTGAGTAATGGCTTGAACGATTGTAAATTCTCTTGAGTGTTGAGGCTGGGGTCTTGGAAATATGATTAGATTTTATTAATTTTGGATTTGTTTAATAATAAAAATTTGAATTAGATAAATATTTAAAGAATAATAAGATATTCTTTTCTGTACTGGTGGATTTGTGGAGACAAATGATATCTACTTACATCTAATTCTGGCCAAAATCCTAAAAACTGCACCCCAAAATAGCATCACAAGTCATTTAATTGGACTTTTCTGAATGGGCTTCATAGACTTTCCAGAACAATTCCAAGGTGGAGTAGGGCATTGTACCCTAGATATTTATAATCATTTACATGTTGCCTTTTGATCAACTTATACATAGAGCAAGCTGCTGCCAGGAAGAGAGAGAGCACCAAGCGTGGGGTGGCTCTGACACGACTATGAATAGCATGTTCTCACACAGGTGAGGCTGGAACAAGAGCTCGTTCTTCACTTCTTTCTAGTATTTTTGAAGCTGTCTGAAAATATCTTATTTTTATGCACTTTCAGCTCAACCTGAAACAAAACGCCAGTTTTGCCAATATATTAATTAATCCAAATCCTTCTATTAAAAACAAAAATTGCATTTTAATGAAAAGTTGAGTGCCTAGTTTTATTCATCTGTAATTGGAAATGGAATTAAAACAAATTGCTACAAACAGGGATTTGTAGTGAAAATGTCAACTCAGCATTGCATTTTTTTTCCCTGAGATACCGCCATCTACTTGTAAGTGGAATCATCTGTACTGCCAGAGCTAAGGGGGAAAGACAGAGGAGTGGAGAGGAATGCCTTCTGATCAATCAACTACAGACTCAATGTGAATCGTCAAATTTAATAATTTAAAGATTCACAAAGAAATAAGTGATGCCAAATGTGCTTTAAGAAAAATATCTGTTTAAATGATATTAATGGTAAGGCAGAATATAGCAAGGTGAACCACACTGATAATATTAAATTACCCCAAGAGGTTCCCTAGTCAGAATCCCTATGCAGAAATCTGCGTGCCAACTGTCGTTCCTTTTCCCATTGGTTTAGTTAAGGGTTGAAGTTCTTCTTGAAGTTTCTTTTTTAATCATCAGATCCCGACCTTACAGTTTTTGCTGACTACTTTCCTTCAGGCTGTCTTTGCTCCTGTCAATTTAGGATTTCCAGGGAATTATTCTTCTTTGAAATGCATATTCCAGGCTTGAAATGCTGGCATATGTACACTGTAGAGTAATTGTGGAGGCCAAATGTTTAATTACACATGACAGCTGGAGCTGTAGGAGTCCGAGGCTTGCTTGAAAACAACGTATGCCCTCTGCAGCCTTAAGAGAAGGAGCACAATTTTACACGCTCTCACACTCCTGCACACACACACGCACACACGCACGCACTTTGTTCCGCATTTTGACCACTAGGTTTCTTTCTTTCTTTTTTTTAAAGTATTATCAGCTATAGCTTTGATGGAAATCTAATTATTTATACATGAATGCATTTAAGTAAACAATATGAAAGCAGTTTTCCTCAAATCTAACCGTACATGTTTCCCAAAATCCCAGCTAAAGATGCTGGAAGACCTTTTCTCCCCCATGAAGGATCTAAAGATAAACCCAGAAAACCCACATTTGGTTTAGAAAACAATGGTATAAAGACAAACTGTAATTCATAGGAACACATCACCGGAGAGTTATTACGAAAAAAACAAACAAAAAAGGGAATCAATTGAAAATGTTAGGGCCACAATTTTCATTACATTATTGCCACTAAAATGCATTCATCCTTTTTTGCAGTAAATTACTATATCTCCAGCACATTTATATAACCACAAGTGGGGAAGCAACACAAATATAATATTTAGGTTAAACATAACTTGTTTCCTTTAGATGCATTGACAAGATTTCCCAATAGCTATTTCCCCCCAATTATAACTCGTATCATTAGATGATCATGGAACATAACTTGATAATTTTGATAGTAAGAATAGCAATGGCTTTATAGTTTTCAGGATTGCATTATGAATTTCAGATGTTTATTGACCCTTCATAACCAATATCCCTCTGCCCTCTTAGTGTGGTGCTATTTTTGTCCCCATTTCACAGATGAGAAAATACAAGCCCAGATAGATAAAGAAACTTGCTGAGATAGCATAAAAATAAGTGGTAGGGTTGGAATCACAGAGCCCGGATTTCTCTATACATCATTGTATTGTATTGTCTTCAGCATTTATGTCTGTCTCTTTGCATTAATTAATGAAATGAAATATTTACAATGTGTGTGTATATAATAATAATTTATAATATAAACTACCCAAGGTAAGTGTTCAAATATGACTGAACGGCCTCACCACGTGAGCCCAAGACAACAAACCTGTACAAAGGAAAAAGGGCATCCGTATAGGTTGTTTTACATAGTAGAGGAGTCAGAGGAAGGAATAATTTAAGCCAGTCAAGCAGAAAGACTCTTTCAAACTCAGATGTGGTTTAAATTATCTATGGCTAGGAAACAAAATAAAACACATGCAAAAGGGAGATTTGACCAAAATGCTTCAGTAATTTTGATGTAATTGAATCTACTTTTCACTTCCTTCAATAGAATTTTTTGCATGCATCTAGGAATTTTCTAGAAATTTGTGAAAGCCTGAATGCATCTCTTCTCAATTGTCACTAAACTATGACTTAGCTTTGGTGGGCCACCAAGACCTGCATTGGGCTTGGGCTTCATTCTGCTGTACAGGTTTTACCATCTCCTGTCATACCAAGCAAGGCTTTTTAACCTGAAGTGTCAGGAAATACCTGGTTGTAAAGAAACAAATAACAACAATTTTTTTTTTTTATGTTTTGCCACCCAACTATATTGTCTACAAAAACAAGATTTTTATTAATTTTTAGTGACAATGTATTCCCCTTGCAGTTCAAGCTAAAAGAGAACAGGATGAGCTTAAACAATGAGAGCTTTCAGGGAATAACTCAGGGTAGAATTGAAAAGATACTTTCTCCAGTCATTTCGTAATTGAATAAAGGTAAATGACATTCTGGCACTATCTGCGATACACTTGGCAATCAAGGTTTGGCATCAAATTGCAGAGCTTACCTACAAAATGAAGCATTTATTTAATTTTAAAACAGTATAAAAACTATGACATTTATTCATTTGCCAACTCTAAAATATAAAAATGTGAAATCACTTCAAATTGCCCTATATAATTTTTAGATGTGTTTCCATTTGTGTAATTGTATTGGGGCCAGCTGGTATTTTAAAGTTTTTGAATAATTCTTTTCTTTATTTCCAACTGGAAATCATTTTGTTTAAAAATTTCTCTTTTTTAAGGGTCTTCAATATATGGGCATTTGCTTTACTTTAAAATTAGGCTTCAAAAATAATTAATAATAGATTATTAGTAGATGAAAAATGGGGTTTAAGCTTTATTGTGTACTTCAGGTAAGGTCTCTTCTGTCTTTTGTATTGCTAAGAGATGAGTCTTTTTTGTTGCTGTTGTTGTTGTTATTGTTTTTTTAAGAGACAGGGCCTCACTCTGTCACCTGGGCTGGAGTGCAGTGGTGCAATCTTAACTCCCTGCAACCTTGAATTCCTGGGCTCAGTGATCCTCCAACCTCAGCCTGAGTAGCTAGGACTACAAGTGTGCCATCATGCCTGATTACTTTTTAAAGATTTTTTGTAGAGACGGGGTCTTGCTATGTTGGGAGGCTGGTCTTGAATTCCCGGCCTCAAGCAATCCTCCCACCTCAGTCTCCCAAAGTGCTGGGATTACAGGTATGAGCCACCTTGCCCAGCCAAGATGAGTCTTTTGGTCACAGATCACTGGATGCTGTCTGTGCAGACCTCAAACAAGAATGTTGCTTGGTATTGGAAATAGGAGAATTGAAAATATTTTGTGGAACAAATTTTGGTGAAAGAAATTTAACTTTTTGAAAAAGCTTTATTTATAAGACATTGTTATCATCGAGAGAGAAACTGTCTTTCTAATTGCCAGGAATTGAGATTCAACCCATCAAAGACAATCACAAAGTCTAACTTGATTTAGCTCATAATAGAGCAAACAATAAAGAAACTAACTTACCTACTAAGGTACTCTTATATCCTGAGCAGTGCTGGAAAATTCACCTGATAAGGAAGAAAGGAAGATAGTTATGATCATTATCAAGCTCTGGGCAGATCCTTCACAAGTAAAAGCTAACTGCAAGGCCAAGCTGGGTATTTTTTGGTTCATATTAGGAAGGTGGCTATTTTCTAGTTAGCTGGCAAATGTTTATGATATAGTTGGCCAATTTGAGTAATTAAGTCAACAGCCCTTCCCTAATTTTTTTTTTCCAAATTATCCAGATCAAACTAAAAATAATCTGGGCAATATAGACAAAATAAGAGATTTGGTCTTGATTATCTAGTCAGCATAATCAGGCAGACCTTCTTGGAGGTCTCATTCATCTATCCCTCCATTTTTACTAATTCTGTATCTTGCCTCTCTAATGCCTTTGTTAATAGCATGTGTGCTTCCTGATAAATAACTGTACTTCTGGGTAAAAACTTGAATATTGAATGTGACTGATATATTTTTAATTTGTATGTTGAGTACTTGAGTGTGTAAAAATGAAATGATCGTAATTTGTACTTGAGTATGTAAAAATAAAACTGATCTTGATGTGATTTTAAATAAATTTTTAAAATTCAGGCAATAAAGTTTAATATCCACTATTTGGGAAATACATAATTGCATCTACGTAGAAATTTACTTAGTAGAAAAAATACCATCAAGTGGTATAAAATACACTTGAAAATGATTAAAATTCTCTGCCTTAAAATAATGACCTTGCAGTTCAAGAGTTGGTTTTCGATTTATGGAGTCATTTGAAAGAATTAGCCAGAGAGATACACATTTGGGAAACTTTTCTCTATTTTCTAAGCTTCAGAGTAAATTATTTGAAGGAATAGTGTTATGTATCTAGAAACTTCACAACAAAAACCTTTTGTCTTTGTGCCAGCCCTTTTAAGCTAAGTAAATGCTAGACCTTGGGAAAATCACTTAATCTCTCTGTGACTTGATTTGCCTACCCATGAAACGGAAAATCTAAGAGCCTACCATATAAAGGCCCTGTTAGTGAAACCCAAGTTGTGTTGCTCCTGACTTTCTCCTCTCTGAGATGGACCTGCTAGGCTTTGGGGCCATCAGAAGGCTTAAAGTTACTGTTTCTTTGGCAGAGCTGAGGGTCCTTTCCAGATGGTTTTCTGTGTGGTTCCACTGAGGGAGTGTCTGCTTCCTTTACTCTGCAGTGGTCAAGAAGTGTAATTCCATCACTTTTTCTCTAGCTGCCTTGTTCATCCCGCCTCTGCCATGACTCGGGGAGTACAGAAAGTGAGTTTTAGGACCATGAAAGGCCTAGGAAGGGAGATCTGCTCGAGGAGGGTTTTCCTTTGGATGCTCCTTTCAATGCTGAGTTCATTCTCCTCCCTTAGCGTCTCAGTCCATTTGGGTGGCTACAACAAAATGTCATAAACTGGGTGGCTTATAAACAACAGAAATTTATTTCTCACAGGTCTGGAGCCTGCTAGTCCAAGATTAAGGTGCTGGCAGATTTGGTGTCTGGCGAGGGCCCACTTTCTGGCTCATAGACAAGCATCTTATTGCTGTGTCCTTACAAGGTAGAAGGGGGGAGGGAGCTCTCTTGGGTCCCTTTTATAAAGACACTAATCTCATTCATGAGGGCAGAGCCCTTAATATCCAACACCTCCAAAGACCCCACCCCATCACATTGGGGGTGAGGTTACAGCATATGAATTGGGGAGGAGCTCAAACATTTAGAGCACTGCACTGAGATTCCTACCTAGACATTCTATAGTCCTCTCTGACCGACGGATCCATCCCCTCATGAAAACTTCAGGCCCCCAGCAGAAGGAGATCTCCGGGCTTGGTTCCCTCCTGTGTGCTATTATGGTATCTAGGGAGCGCTGATGCTCGCACCTGCCTGAACACACACGGTCTCTGAGGCAGCCGAGGGATTCTAACTCACTGGACTTGGTGACCTTGAACGTCCCACTTTCAGTTCAGTCGTCCAACCTGTAAGGGGTGGGAGGGAGGTGGGGCTGCCAGTTGCCTTGATTAGCTGCCTCTTAAGAAAATATATCATTTGGAAAAAAAATTGTTTTTTCTTAAAGTGAATAAACCCTTTTGGACAAGTAGGCACCCATTATTGGGATGAAGTACTTTGTCTTATTAACTGTTTGGGGCCTGGTGACATTACATGCACATGTGCAGAAGCGCAACTAAATTGCTGTGATTGTAGCACCAGCAGCTGGTAAATTCTGTTTAGTTAGCACCTACCTCCCGTTTCCCAGCCACATTGTCATCAGATAGGATCATGCACGAGCACAGTAAAAAGTGAGGCGCAGATGAGATATTATTATTGTAGAAATGAGGGCTAGTTTGCATATGTATTTCTTCAAATTATAATATCATTGTATTATATGCACCATTATTATATGAACCAGTAAGACACAAAAACAACAATGCTGCCATTAACTCTGATAAAACAGTGATTTTAAGATACATTCCAATTTAAGAGGTTAAAATGTGAAAAATTGTGTGTCTTAGGATCTATAAAAGATAGCAAATAGGAAACAAAAGAGTACACCTTTACCCAAAAGGATACTATTAAAGTAGACTGAAATGGCGTATAAACACTTCTTAACTTGTAACACAAGTAATTATTGCAACACAATGCAACACAGGTTTAGTTTGAATATTTCAATCAAGTGCACATAGCTCTTTTAGTATTTTCCCCCCCCCAGGGCTGGCTATCCTGTTTGTATAGAATATCATTTTGATGTTTTCCTACCTTAAATCCATTTGTCTTCATTTTTGTTTTTCCTGAGTTGGGCTTACCTTTGGATTTAAGAACTTTTGAACATATTTAAAAAGTTGTTTTTAGTAAGAAAAAAAGATACATGAGGTGTGTGTGTGTGCATGTGCGCACGTATTTTAGGAAGCCAAGACATAGTATAAGGCCACAATTAAACTATGGTTTCCATGTGTGCCTGCTCATTTAATGAGCTTGTATGCTCAGGAGTCCTTAAGGCACTGCATTCCCCTTAGTGTCAAATATTATGGTTTGTATCCATTCTGTGTTGTGCATTGACTGCTGTGCAAATACTTAAGACTAACTCAACTGTGTCATTACTGAGAAAAGTAATAAGGTATAGTTATGACTCATGAGTGCTGACTGTTTAACAGTGTAATAAAATTGATGGGAAAAAAAACCCGCAAGAGTCATAGTTACGGATTAACTAGAGAATACTAAAACCTTTTGAAATTTTCAGCATGTTTTTTAAAATAGAGAATGTATTTCAACTAGCATCATTTTCTTTTCTCAAGAATCATATGTATGTCCCTTTTGGGAATGAATTGTTGTCTTATGTTTTATTTTTCCTTTCTTGAAAAATAACTTATTTGCATATCTTTTCAGATTATCCCTCATCTTCAAGGATCAGGGGTAAAATCCTCACTAGTTTCTTTAAAACCACAACACAGAAAGTGAAATATTTTTACCCTGAGAAGTTAACACTGTCTGGGTGCTCAGGATTATATGTTTGTGACTATAAGAAATCCTCTCCTGGCTTCTAATTTGCTACAGATTCAGAAACCCATGTGTTGACCTACATGCCCAAGCTCAACAGTTGAGTGTTTAAGAGCACAGGAAGTGACACAGAAACAAAGCTGGGACACCTGTCTGGGTCACTGTTGACCCATCATGCTTAACTAATTTTTCAGTGATCTCTGACCCATATTTCCACAGTTCCACAGGGATTTGTAGCTTTCATCCAATAAATCCTACACCTGCATTCAATTAATGAAACAAAACTCAACTTTGTTATCTGATGAACTCAACTCCTACAGCTATTGAGACAATTGTTTTATTATTGTATTGACAAATTATCCTATTAACAACTGGCTACTACAAAAATCAATTAAAATCTTGGCTGAGAAGTTAGAATATAGTTGGATAAGCAGCAGTGGGAATTACATAGTGAGTTAATAGGTTTTTTTAATATAGTTTATAAATTAGGAACAACCAGATAAAAACCAGGAATTTGTGTTGAAAATAAGAATGCTAAATTATAACAGGGCATATGGAGCTGCTCAGTATTTAGTTTCATTTATTTCATGCTGATGTATTTCTCAGTACTTGCATGAATGTCAATGCCTTATTTTATTTTCTCCAACATATATTATATTTCTAGATTTGCCATTTGTGGAGATTTGGTAAAGTACCTTCTAAAATATTTAATATGTGCAGTGAAAAATACTTGAATCTTTGAACCTTTAGACATAGAAATATTATTCATTAATTTGTTTACTTACTATAATAATTGCTTATGCATTTAGAATATTGAGATAGAATCCGTGGCCAAGGGAATCTAAAATTGACAAGTATTTTTACTTTAAAAATAATAAAAAAATTATTGTCTTTTGGCCGAACAAAAGTTTTACTTTTCTTTTAGCTAATGACAGAGAAAACCTGATGATGTCTTGGTATTTACTTCTGCTTTCTGAATACTCCACTTAAATGATACTTTAAGTAAAAATAAGTAAAATTTTATAAAGACAACATTATGCTTCCAATGTTTGAGAATCATTTAATTGAACCCTTAAGGTATACTTTAGGAAAGAATAATCAAAATAAAACACCCTGGATGAGAGACAATGAACTCTTCAAGGCAAAAGTATACTTTTTTCCCATGTTTATTACCTTTTATGGCATTAAAGCTATCTAAAATCCTGGTAAGTGTTACTTTGGAGGGTGAAGAAAGTTAATTTCACCTAGTCACTGATGTATTGCACTAGAAAGTAACTTGGAAATGTGTAACTTTAAAATTTGAAAGAGAAGAAAGAATAATTTTACCACTGAGCATGAGCCAAATGTTTCATAAAGTTGTCAGTATGATATCTTTCCTTATAAATAGGTCTGCTGATTGCAGAAAGCACACATTTGTCTAAATGATACCTGATCTCTGTCATTCACTTAAGTAATAGATTTTTCCTCTTGAAAGATGCCATCAGTCAGTTCTGAAGAGGGAATATTGATAATCAGGTGAAAGAACAATTCACCTCTGGGAGTACAGAGACACTAAATTGAATACAAAAAGAGACAATAAAATGCAAAGAAAAAAAAAACTTAGAAACCACAAAGGCTGATAGGAAACTCAAATCCATGTTACAGATTAAGAACTTCAAACAACCACCATGAAAATTAATTGTTAACATATAGTGCTTGCAACTAATACTTTCTAACAATATTCAGAGTGTGTCTACATATGTTCTCTTTTCTGGTTCTTTTAATAACTTGCTCCACTTTCCTCTGTTTCAGAAGTCCCTAAAATGATTATCTAAACAAACATTTAGACATTAAATATTTGGTTTCTAAATAATCTTGTGGTATTATGAACAGGGAGAGGATAGGCATCTTCCTCTCATCTTCTTCATCCTCCTCATCTTCTTCTTTGAATTCTGTTCCAGGTTGAGGAGTTTACTCTTGGCAAGCCAGAGGCTCTCTTTGCCATATTATGCCACTTTCCATGTATATCCTTTCCACTCCAACAGACATCTACATGCCACCTACTTTTTAAGACTAGCATATGTTCCATCTCTACCATGAAACCATCCCTTTGCATTTCTATGAGAACTGGCTGTCATTCCTCCAACTACCTGAGTAGTTGAAATCTATACAACTCTTCTGAAGTTTGCATAACTATACCATCCAAAGCAAAACAGAGAAATATAATACATCAGAAAACACACGTGTGTGTACATACACACAGAATCCCAGAAAAGTACAGTAATGGTCGTCTTTTGTAGGCTCAGGATAAAGTTGGGAGATGCTGCCAGTAAAATAGATTTCCTTATCTCAGTAAAGAATAAAGGGCAAGGAAGCTCCTTTCAACCTCTTTTATAAAAGCACTAATCCCATTCATTATGGGGTAGCCCTCAAGACATAATCACATAAAGGCTCCACCTCTTTATACTATCACATTGGATATCAGGTTTTAGAACATGAAATTGAAGGGACACATTTAGATCATAGCAGAAAGCAATGGTCTCTTGTTCAATTTCAAATGCTAAATCTGTTTTGACCTAGAATTTCTTGAATTAAGGGCAACCCAGGTACAGCTGAGGAGTGACTCCACCATGATATCACAAAGACATAGTATAAATCCAGTTCCCAGCCCAAAACACTTTCTTTCTGTAGCTAGGTACCAAATATACTTGGGGACCGAGGAAACCTCTGTGGTCTACTGGTCATAACAGGGATTTATGGGAGTTAGGTGATGAAGATTTAGCCAAATCAGCCAAACCCATCATAAGGATCGTCACCCATTCCTGCATATATTAATATATTTGGATTGGATATTCCGCACTTGGCAAAAAACCCACTTTGGTTCCATAACCCGTGGAATGGGGGCCCATTAATGTAGTAAGGGTCAATACAAAGCCTTTTAAATCATTCCAACAATATTGTACAGTAAAATGAATATTATATATCTTGGTATTTTTTAAAGATATAGTTTTTAAAATATTTATACTAGACATAAATGTGATTTACATACCAGCATTACAGTTTTAAAGTATTCTGATTTTGACTACATAATTACTTTTACCAATAAGTTTTATAATTTTGTATTTATTCATGTTACTAATTCACATTCTTTCATTTCAGCTTGAAGAACTCCCTTGAACATTTATTGCAAGAAAATTCTGGTGTGGATGAACTCCCTTAGCTATTGTTTGGAAACATCTTTATCTCTTCTTCATTTCTGAAGAACAGATTTGCCAGGTAAAGTATTCATAGTTGGCAGTTTTTTTCTTTTAGCACTTTGAATATTTTATTCCGCTCTTGGTCTGTATAGTTTCTGATGAGAAATCCACTAATATCCTTCAGGGAGATCACTTACATGTTAGCAACCTTTTTTCTCTTGCTGCTTTTGAGATTCTATTTTTGTCTTTCATTTTTGACAGTTTATTATATGCCTTTGAGTATTCTTCTTTGGGTTGAACCTGATTGGAAATGTTTAAGCTTTGTGTACCTGGGTGTCCATTTCTTTCCAGACTTAAGAAGTTTTCAGCTTATTTCTTTTAAATAAACTTTCTGCCTCTATCTCTTTCTCTAATCCTTATGAAACTTCTAAATGTGAATATTGGCTCCCTTGATGGTGTCTTATCAATCATGTAGGCATTCATTGTTCTTTTTCATTCTTGTTTTATTCTTTTTTTCTCCTCTGAGTGAATATTTTCAAATGACCTGTCTTTACATTCCCAGATTTTTTCTTCTCCTTGATCAAGTCTACTGTTGCTGTCTATTGCACTTTTCATTTATTTATTTATTTTTGTTCTTCAGCTCAAAAATTTCTGTGTGATTCTTTTTTATAATTTCCATCCCTTTATTGAAATTCTCACTTTGTTTTTGTTTTGTTTTTCTGATTTTATGGACTTTATCTGTATTCTTTCTTAGCTAGTTCATCCTCCTTAAAACAACTATTTTGAATTTTTTTGTCAAACAGTTAACAGATCTCCATTTCATTGGAATTGATGATTGGGATGCTACTGTGTCCCTTGATAGTGTCATGTTTTCCTAATTTTTTCGTGTTCTTTAAAGTCTGCAGTGTTGGTTTCACATTTGAAAAAGAAGATACATTCTTCAGTCTCTATTGACTGTTTTTGGGAAAGAAACACCTTCACCAAATAGCCTGGCTAGGAATTTTGAGGGTCTCTCATAGGTTTACTATGGATTTACCTGTTTCCACCTCCTGTTTCCTGATAGAAGGTAATTTTTATGATTTTGTGCCTTCTCTAGAGCTCATGAAGCCATGTCTAGTGCTGACAGCTTTCTGTTTGTTTTCACTAGGACATTGTCCTGAAATGCTCAAATTTGCATCTTCTCTAATTCTGCATTATCAAACTGACTGCACAAAACTCTTGTGTTCACTGACCACAGGGACATGTTGTGCAAGCTGGACTGGGTGTAGGGAGTGAGATGTGTAGAATCATGGTGTGTCCATGGGCCAGTTGTGGGAAGGTCTGCAGGTGAGGCATTCCATGTGGCTCATGAGCAGGCTTCCTGATGGAGTCTGTTGAGGTTTTGTAGGCTCTCTTTCCTGCTGCCAGCCTCCTCCAATCACTCAGCTGTGCTGACCAGCTCAGTATATTCTGGGTGGAGCAATAGAGAAGTAGGCCATTTGAGCAACATCTCACATGGATACTCACTAACTAGACTCTTACTTTTTCTTCTGGGAGATATTGTGGGCCAACAAGATCTCTTTTAGCACTGAGTTGTGATACCCTGGGGAAGTGGTGGCTTGGGTAAAATGAAACTGTTCATTTTACTCTCTTTAATACATCTATTCTCAGATATCTTGCTCCAATGGTATGCTGGAACTTTGGTGGATTCCTGGAATCCCACAAAGGTACTCTTGTCCATAAGTCATTGTCAAAATTGATGGTGCTTGTACAGGGGGATGATGATAGAAAGCTCCTATTCTGCCGTCTTGCTTACATCACTCTTTTCTAGCCTTGATTTGTAATTCGACTGCTTGGTTAGAGCTGATAACAGGTGAGTTTTGTGTATGAGGAGGTAGTTACTCAAATTTCAGTTACTATTCAATATATAGTTACTTTTATGGATAAAATCTAGTCTCAGACCTACCATTCTTATCATTGGCTTTTATTTATCCCATTAAACAAAAGACATCAGAAGCAATTTTTTTTTAACCTGGAAGGAATAGTTATAAATCTTTCCTATATTCACTGTGAGCTAAGAAAATTTTCTTTGTATCATAATTAAATCTCTTTGAACAACATGATCACCCTGTCCTCCCACAGAATGTCACACTGATTCATTTATAGATTGACTCATGATAATAGGACCTGTTGAGGATGAAGTACAAGTATCCTAGATGTTATGGTAAGAAACATAAGTGATCAAGAGAATGTAGAATAAATCTCCTGAAAGTTTACTCAAGTATTTGAGGGTCTAGTGATCTGGGAGGTACTGAGATGTTGCTATATCACATAGTCTTTACTTCTATGCCTTGTGGTCCTCTGAATTTTGGAGGCAATTTATTTCATACTGGGTATGCTGGCTGCACCCATTTATGATATAATCCATAAGAGTATAAGTTTTGAGTGAGTCTCAAGATAAGAATCTCCTTTATTTCTTCAGATAATTTGGTTTCAGATCATTTAGATCACTTGACTCTATTACCTAGAGATCCAACATGCTATATGGACTCTCTAGTGTTTTGTGACAAAACCATGCCCTGATTAGAAAATAATCATTTTCCTTTAGAGAAAAACTCCTTGGCTTTGCTACTGGGTCCTGGCTGAGACTGATAACCTGACCGTGAACACAAGGAAACTGTGTGACCTGAGTGTTTTTTTCATGAATTAACTCTCTATTATCCACCAAGTCCTCGTAGTGGACATCACCACTACACAATAACCTGCATAAGTGAATAGAAGTGATATAAACAAGACTGCACACAAATACATCCCAAGAACACAAGAAATTGCCTGAAATGGTGGCTAACACTCTTAGAAACTATGCTTCTGATTGTCTGTACAAATGACATCATGGGGTTTTCCCTTGACCAGTTGTTTGAGAATTAAAAAAAATAATCCTGGTTTCATATATGTGTAATATATATTTGACACAATAGATGTGGATTAGAAGTAGTTTATTGCAATATTTATACTATATTTAATGTGGCTCCAAAGTACAATGGGGGAGGAAAATCTCCCCAGTTGCCAAAATTTTAAGCAGTATATCTGGTGATCCACATTTCCTGTAGAAGTGCTGAATTATGCTATTTGGTGCATCTTGCTTAATGCTTAGAGACTTGAAAAATTTTAAGATTGAAGAATTGGTAATAAGTAAGTTTGAGTTTTCCCAGTTTTCTCAACTCGGTAGATGGGCATCTAAAAATGGACCCCAAGTGATATTTTTGTCCTACTGGAATACTCATTGATAGATTCTCTCTAAAAAGGAGACTCAGTTTTAAGGTGGACATGATGATTTCAATTTTGTGGAAATCAGTCTTTTTCTATAAGCATTCCAATACTTGCTCATGGATTCATAAGCAAATGGCCATTGTAGCATGTCTAGAGATTGAACCTGAGCTCAGCAAAATGGGCTTTTCCTCACTGAGACAATTCTGGCTGCTAACTTTGGAGCATCCAGTCTACCAAAAACAAAAAGAAGCACCGCCTTTTAACATGTGTAGTGATTAATTTTATGTATTAACTTGGCCAGACTATGGTTCTCTGTTGTCTGCTGATAAACTAATCTAGATGTTCTAAAGATATTTTTTAGATGCAATCAATGTGTAATCAGTAAACTTCAATTAAAACAGATTACCCTCCATTATGTGAGTGAACCTTGTCCAATCAGTACAAGGCTGAAGAAAAGAGATAGATTTCCCAAAGAAGAAGGAATCCTTCCTTAATACTGTAACATAAAAACCCTACCTGAGTTACCTGCTTTCCCTCCCTTGTGAATTTTAAACGTAAGATGGAAACATCAACTGACACCTGAATATACCTGAATTTCTAGTCCTTCAGCCTGTCTTACAGATCTATAAACTCTATACTTGCCAGCCCCCACAATTGCATGCGCTAATTCCTTAAAATAAGTCTCACATTATCTCTCTCTCTCTCTCTCTCTCTCTCTCTCTCTCTCTCTCTCTCTCTCTCTCTCTCTCTCCATACATATCTCATTGATATGGTTTCTCTATAGAACACTGACTAGTATAGATTTTGTGATCAAGTGCTTACAGATGATGAGTTTTCTGAATTGGTTCTGAAGTTTCTGGAATTGGTTCTCTAATTTGATTAGATTTAAAGGCACTGATGACTCTATTTCCAATAGAAAAGAGAGGACTGATAGCCCATGGCATGATGTGACAATACAAATACACAAATTACCATTGAATACTCTTATTCAAATACTTATAAAAGGCAGGATTCTGGGTGAGCATGTATTTGATACATTGAAACATTTTTAAAGTAGCATGCATAATGAGATTGGCTGGTTACTCCTAATTGTACCAGGCAAAGGGGTGAAAGAAAAGGATGCGTTCAGGGATTCAAATTCCCAGCTCAGGTGCTGCATAAATGCCTTAAAAGTTTGGCCGGGCGCAGTGGCTCACGCCTGTAATTCTAGCACTTTGGGAGGCCGAGGCGGGTGGATTGCTCAAGGTCAGGAGTTCAAAGCCAGCCTGAGCAGGAGTGAGACCC
>CAUYRT010030016.1:0-10394 GCA_963574885.1 Lepilemur ruficaudatus
CCTCAGACCGAATACTTGAGTGGAAAGGAGGGAGGTAGAGTCCCCTAGGTGTTCAGTACTCCTAACCACCCCCCAGGTTTATTTGCTAGCAGGTTGGTTTTAACACAGCAAGTCGTAGAAGACCTGAATCTGGTATCTGCAGCCCTGGTGATGGCCCCATTGGGCTAGAACCGTGAGATTTTTTGGGCGACAGAAATACCCAACTGCACTGGTTTAAGTAAAAAGGGAATTTCAGTTCCTTACAAACTGAGTGTAGTGTTGGCTCCACGCGAAGCTGGTTCAAGAGGCTTAATCTTCACCAAGAACCAAGGTTTCCTCCTCTCTTCTCTACCCTCCATGGTATTAGTAGTTTTCAGGGTCCCAACAAGGGCCCACCAACCTCTGGAAATACTAGACTCTCCTCCCGTTCATGATAGGGAGTGTTCTGGACTTCATCTTCCAAATTTTTTTTTTTTTTTTTTTGGAAAAAGGCAAAATCCTCAGGGCGCTGGGAAGCCTGCCTCGGCTGGAAGGTCCCTTCCAGCGAAGCTAAGGGAAAAAAGAGAACAGTAGCAGGTGGAAGAGTGGTCGAGTCCCGATACATGCAGTACGGGAAGGAAGCTACCGATGCTTGCTTCGGGAGGAAGAGCTGCCTTGGCACTGTCACAAGTTTCAGACACCAGGTGGCTGCACCTCCAAGAACAGAGCTCTTGACTTTTTCCACGAAGGCTGACCTTTACTCCAGGACCCGAGAATCGGCACATTTAGTCTAGGATATCTGTCTGTCACGGCATGGACAGTGTTCTGCCCAGCCCAGATCCATCTGGCTTCTGGCAAGTTTTCTTTTTTTAATGTAACTTTTGCCTAATTCTTCCTATTCATTTAAGAAGGTTAACTATTCTGAGGCACTGGGTCTGGGACTGGTGGGTTTGGAGAGAGAGAGGGAGTGGTATTCAGGACTAGAAGAGCTTTATGTCAGCTTTATTTCCACTGGACTTACAGACCCCCAAGGAGGTGTGGTTCCTGCTGCCTGGGCAGGACCGAGATTGGCAGTCATTCTCCAATCAACACCAGGAATGTCATATCCCCGATGGTCTATTCAATTGCTAGCACGGGGATACATTGAACCTCAAAAGTAGAACAAGGTCCTCTGGGCCTTTAGGACAAAAATCTTAGAACTTCAGGATCAATACTAAGCTAGAAGGCAGTGAATGAAATGACCTCAGTGTTTCACATTCAGCCAGGGAGACCAAGCATAAGACCACAAGCTCTTAACACGTAACAACTCAGCCTTGCTCCAGCGAGCCCTTCCTTTTGGCATCCAGAGAATTGATCAGAACCACAGTGACAGGTGAGATCTTTAGCATTAAGATTAGTGCCCCTGCCGGGAGGCAGGACAAGACACGCCCAGCCCACAGCACGAAGAAGTTTCTGTACCAGTCTAACCTCACCCCCACGGTGACCCAGCTGAGCCTGGAGGCTGCACCCCTCCAGCAGGGGCTGATCCAGCTGTGGGGGCTCTCAAAATTCCCAGCCTGCTCTCTGGGGCAAGACCTTGGAGCATCTTCCAGAAGATGCCGAGTTGTGTCTATGAAGGAGAGCGCAAGCTGCCAGGCTACCTTGAAAGCACTTTGTTATTGGGACGAAGCCCAGAGGCGAGCCTGCCAGCCACGAGGGTCACATGCTGAGGGCAGGCATGTAGCAGAATCGTTACTTAAAAACAGGCAGTAAGCGCCCTGCTGGGCACCTATCCTTTGTTTTCTTCCTCAAACCACCAGTCATTAGTGAATCACGCCGAGGTCATACCAGATCCCCGGAGCCTCTTGCCACCATCTCCTCACTCCTGGCCTCCAACGTGTCTACGAGGCCCACCTCCTTTTGTTTCTGCTTTCAGGTCCGCTCTTGGAGCCTTGGACCCAACTGTTTTGCCTGCACTCCAAGGAGCCAGCAGTGTCTGAGACTTTAACATAACACCCCCCCTTCTCCAAAACAGGGCATGGCCAGTTAGAGCTTTGCACGGGCCTACCGACAGGGTAGCCATGGAAAAGGGTAAGTCGTGGACCGGTGACCGACTCTGCTCTTAACCAAGCGGGAAGGACAATGCCCCAGTTGAGGGGACGCTTTACCAGAGTAGCGTGGGTAACATGGGTGTATTTCTATCCGGTTAGACAAGTAAGATGCTCGTTCTCAGTTTCACACTGTCTTTTAGGAGCACAGGTGAGCTACAGCTACCTGCTGAGCTGGTTAGGAAGCCACCCCAAGCTTTCCTTCTTAGGACAAGTTGTTCATAGCTGCTAAGAGTTGAACTCTGACGTTCAGAGCCTAATGCCAAGTGAGTTTGAAGAGTTTCTCACTTGAGTCCCAATGCCCCGAGGACTCCCCTGGAGTCCCTTGCTGAGCTGGTTAGAAAGTCACCCCAAGCTTTGCTTTCTTCTTGGGACAAGTTGTTCATAACAAATTGAATTTATTTATTTATTTATTTATTTTGAGACAGAGACTCACTGTGTTGCCCTGGCTAGAGTGCCGTGGCATCGGCTGAGCTCACAGCAACCTCAAACTCCCGGGGCTCAAGCAATCCTCCCACCTCAGCCTCCCGAATAGCTGGGACTACAGGCATGAGCCACCACCATGCCCAGCTAATTTTTCTATGTATTTTAATTGTCCAATTTCTATTTTTAGTAGAGACAGGGTCTCGCTCTTGCTCAGGCTGGTCTCGAACTCCTGAACTCAAACGATCCGCCCCGCCTTGGCCTCCCAGAGTGCTAGGATTACGGGCGTGAGCCACCGCGCCCGGCCTGAAGTTGAACTTTGACGTTCAGAGCCTAATGTGGAAACATTCTTCAAACTCACTCGGCATGAGTCCCGTTGCCCCAAGGGCTCTCCCGGAGTCCCTGCTGCTAGAGTGTCACAGGACTTCAGTGACTAGAAGCACCAGAGGGACTGCTCAAAGGGTCAGGGACGCAGTGGGTGGACCAACACACGGTGGCCACTTCAGTCAGCGAGTTCAACACGGAAGGACTGGGGAGAATTCACGCAAGACCAAGGAGCAAATTGATCTCAGCTCTCCTGGCTGCACTGGGTTATGGGTGTTATCACACACTCTCCTGACCGAAAGTGAGGAGAAGCTCATGTTCCAAGAACAGAGCAAGAGTCACCTGAGGAAAGCCCAAGCTTACTAAGGTCACCCAACAACCCCTTTTCTCCCGGCTTCTTTCCTCCTCCCCGCTAACGTTTGGCAGCCGTAAGAACATGTTAGACGTCAGTGATGAGCTTGGAAGCATGACCTGCTGCTGTCCTTGCCTCAGCCACGCGCTACCTTTCCAGTATCAGGGCAGTAGGTACTTGAATTCATAAAGGGTTCAGACTTAACGGAAAGGACCAGATCGAGCTACAAGATTGTCACTCGGAAAACATCAGCAAGGAAACAAAGGCTGGTGTCTTCACGGAGCTGTCTTTATACAGACCTCCAATCTGTCCACGGAGACCAGTCAAGACCGAAGCGACAAGAGCCAAACAAGCAAGCTGGAGATGAAGGCAGGTTAGTTATTCGAGAGGACGGAGCACAGGGTGTTGGCCCCTTATTCATGAGGAAGCAGGGAAGCAGTGGACAGCAAGGCAATTCCGGGATGAAGGTGTTTCCACAACCGTCATATCACTGCTTCTTACAGAGCGCATCTGGATTTGGAACCAGAGCTGAGGTTTAGGTCTCAACATCCCTTTAAGGAGGGAGGCCTCGGGCAGGTTTGCTTCAGAGCATCCACCACCGATGGAAGCTCTGAGTGGCCACTAAGACTGAGTGGCTGAGATGGGCATCAGATCCCTGGCAGGCCAGGCACTTAAACCGGCTTATCCGAGAAAGCATTTAAGTAGAAACTGACTATGGCAACACCCCAGGAAGATTCCCATTCCGGTTCTGTTTTCGTCAGGTGACAGGTGCCGATTGCCTCGCTAACCACACAAGCAATCTGTGAAGTCCATCTAGATTTTACCGTAGAGGGAAAACAGGTACACGTGTGTACCATTCAGGCCTGACAAGCAGTAACCCTTAACTGGTTTATTGTATTAGAACAGCCCAGAGATCTCTGGTGCAGTAAAGCCACAGAGCAAGACACTCTGCAGATTGTTGTGACCGATTTTTACTCCACCCTGTAATTATATTTGGTTAGTCAGATGCAAACTAGTACGTGACTAGCTCATGACATTCAGCCTGTCACCTTGTCACACCAAGAACTTCCGTTTACAGAAGCCTCACGTCACCCACAGCTGGCACTTGAGTCAGCGTGCACGGGGACCAGGTAAGCAGACGGGGACAGTCACTCCCCGCAGCACAGACAGTCCCGAGACATCTCGCTTCCTGCTGAGCAGGCCAGGAATGACATCCACCTGACCCGATTCTTAGAGGTTCAGCTTCTTGATACTGGGTTATACCTAACCCTCAACTAACGTGAAGCACTGGGTGAAGCGTTTGTTCTAAAGGCAAGTTGTAGCAGGTCGTCGTGAGCGCGGTTTAGTTGTATACACAGACACGGCAGAACCACCTGGAGTTAAGTTTCCTAGGCTGAGAGGATGATAAAGAGCGACTTCTGGGCCTTAGATTTTTCACTGTGACTCGGAAGCCCCGAGACCCAGAATGCGATCATTCCTGCATAATTTAGCTTGATTTTGCTGCAGAAGGAAACAAGATCTCAAGCCCAGGTGCAGTGATTTCCCCGCCACAGGCAACCTGACCGTGCCCGGTCACACTGTACACTCTAGGTGTATGTCACCAGGATGCCACTTTATCCCGGTTCCCGTGCCAGATACGGTTTTTTCTGGTGAGCCCAAGGAAGCTTCCCAATTCTCACGGCACTCTCGGTAACCACCACCCAACCAACTGAAGTTTTCTCACTATCCCAACTGCAGAAGCTTCTCCCGACCACCCACCCGTCAGAAGGGCGTTCTCGGGTGAGCGAGGCTGACCGCAAGCAGCTCGAGCTCGGGAGCCAAGTCTTCCCCCCACCCGCAGGTGGAGGGTGTCAGCCCACAGGTTTTGTCAGACAGCTGCTTTCCAAGAAACGTGATTAAGGACTTAACTCCCTGTTGAGGGGCATAGAAGCCACAGGACGCCTGAGGTCCACTGTAGTTCCGTTCTGTGCTATCACGAGAGAACCTTCCTTCCCTGCAGGGAGTCTAACTGGGAGTTGATCTATGTTTGTCCCCCCATGGTTTATCATCCAAGTGAATCCAGTCTTTGAAGAGGTGAGGGGTTTCAGTCCTGCTCCATCAGGGCAGGTGTTTCTCTAACAGGCGACTACCCAGGTGAAGGCTAGAAGTCACTTAGAAACCGTTCCTGTAGATATAAGACTAGCAAGCTCGTTTCAAACATAAAGCCTCTAGAGCTATTTGAAGAGTTTGTGACTTAAGTTAGCTAGAAGAGTGGTCTTGCTACGGTATCTTTCGTATTAGGTGGTTAAATCAAGAACAGATGCCTTTTCAGAAAGCGAGGCTTGACCCACGAGAGAAGTCTCGAGTTGAGATCCGATCTTAAGCTACCACGAGAGCTTTTTAGACGCCCCTGGGGCTTCTCCCTTCACCCTGGAAGGGCCAGGTGGGTCTGTGGCCCCGTGACCCACAGGGTACTGCAAAGGTCTGCAGAGAGGATGCCAGGACAGGACGTAGCCAAGAAACGGAAGTGCTGATGCCAAGGGAGGCGGCCGGAGGGTTTGCTCAGAGGAGCGGGGAAGCCCGCGCTTCTCAGCAGAACGTGACGTCGGGACCACAGAAACCTGATGTCTGTGGAACTCGCGGTCTCTAAGCTGGACCTGTCACCTTTTGAAACAGGGGAAAGAGCCCTGGGGTGTGAAGAGAGGAAACAGTAGCCAGACAGCCAGCACTGTGTATCAGAGTGAGGAACAGCTAGTCTTTTGAAAGCCCCAGAGAAGCCCAGAACGTTGCGAAGTAGGATTTGGTTAAGCGTTCAGTCAAGTACTTCTGGAGGTTAGAAGTTAAAAATTGAGGCTACTTCTAGCACCCCGTTTGATGAGCCCTTCACTAGAACTATTCTTCCGCCAGCCAGGGTCAGATCCCAAACCCACACCCGTGGTCGCTGCGGGGAGGCGTCCGTCAGAAGCCCGTTTCGACGTCACGGGTGGGAGGCGTTTTTGCCGCCGTAAGGCCTTTGCCTAGGATCAGCGGTTAGCCCGTCAGCCCAGCTGAAACTCATTCAGATTAAAAACTGAGATGTTTTAAGTAGATGCCAGTAAAGGATCTTCGGAGTCAGAAGAAGAAAAGCAAGCGGCAGTCAGGATGGCGAGCGGTTTAAGGCACCGCATTCGGAGAAAGAGCGAAAGAAAGAGAAGCCCCGTAATTAAAGGGGTCCCTCCTCTTTGTTTTTTGAGAAAAGGAAGAAAGACAAAGCCCAGCGAGATGACTCCAGGGAGCTGCCGCCCTCCAAGTAGTATTTTGTCTACACCCAGTGCCTGGTTCCCCTTCTCCTGAGCTTTTTGATCGGCTTGTTTAGGCTCCCTGACTTTTTCCTTTGTTCTTCCACTTCTAAAGAAAGCCACGCCAAGACTTCCCCCAAGAGCTACCGAGAGTTCGGTCTTCACCACCCACCTTCCCCCAGCCACCAAGGACCTCGTAGGACGCAGCTTGCCTAGCCGAGCCTCAGAACAAATTCACCCTGAGCCACCCGCCAGCAGAAATGCCCGGCGCGCCAGCGTCCTGGTCTTTTATACTCAAAGCCGCGCCTTCTTCTTGGGGAGGAGCAACGAGACTCTGCGGTTGGTCCCTGGGAGCTGGCAGGTGAAGCCAAGTCTCCGATGCCAGAGGGCTCTCAGGTGTGCATCTCTGCAGAGGCGTTGCCTCCCTCTCTGGTTTTTTCTTTGGTGCTACGTTGTAAAGGCCGCTGAGTATTTTGAGAAAACAGTTCAGAGTCACCTTCGAACAGTGGCCGAGTCGACTTTCCCTCTGGCACTGAAACCCTAACGTGGAATGTGTTTGGCACGTCCCGAGGAATTGCAGAAGAAATCTGAGTAGCTATGTGGTCAGACCCTGGCGTTAAAGTCAGACGTCCTCAACCTCAGACCACGCTGACGGCCGTCCTCACTCGCCTGTGTGTTATTCATTTATTCTTCCGTCCACGAACCTTACCCAGTCTCACGACGCAGTGGGAGCCAGGAGGTCAGCGAGGGAGGCTTTGGGTTCTGTCTGTGCTCCCACTTTTTACGTTACCATTAGGAGAAACTAGGTGATGGGAATGTGGAACTCTCTTTACCCCTCAAGTTTTACGTAAATCCAAAATTATTCTTACATGAAACATTTATTTAAAAGAAAAAATAAGGAAATATATTGTAAAATTTGCATGACATTTTAAGAAGGCACGAGCCTGCGAAGAAACGCTTACAGCAGGGCCTGTTTAAACTCTGCCTTCTCGAGAGTACCCAGAGAGACTTTTCCATTATTAGGGGTAATTGAGAGCAAAAGTTTGAAAAGCTGCAAGTTTAGCTAGGTGAATCCCATTGCTGCTTGGAGGATGGGAGGAGGGGCCAAGAGGCCGCCTGGAATGGAGCTGGGGTGTAACCAAGGCTAAGGCAATAGACACCTAGGTACAAACTGGCCTAGTTTATTCTGGTACTTTCTGGGAATTTAGTGATTTCCACAACCCACTTTCATCTTGAGTTTTCCTGTATCCATAGTCAGGAGAAAGGACATACTTTTCTTCTAGAGTATCCAGCTGGCATCAACAGAATGCTTGAGAAAAATGTGCTTTTAAAAAAAATTTTAAAAATCATAAAATTAAAAACACCTACGATGGGACACAGGTTAAGCAGTGGTCAAGAACACAGACTTTACGGGTAGACAAGACTCGCTCTGGGACCTCCGCTGGTTAGCCTAAGCTTCCGTTTCCTCAGGCTACGAAACGGAGATAAAAATAGTGCTTAGTTGTCAGGTTGTTGTGAGAATTGATGGATATTATGTCTGAGAAGCTTCGAGAACAATTCGTGGCACAAACACATATAACATTTGTCCTCACTCCGATCTGTTGCAGGTGTGATGAATATTGACTCACTTACTCCTCACAGCAATCCTATCATTGGTCCTCGTGTTCCACGTGAGGACTCGGAGCCGCAGCAGGATAAATACTTAGCCACGTTAGCACAGCCTAAGTAGTCGAGCTGGATTCAAACCCAAGCGGCTGGGCTCTAGAACCCTCTCCTTTAGCCAGCACGCTACCTAACATTGCTGCTTCTGCTGTCAGAGAAAGAGGAAGGCTGGGCGCGGGGGCTCACGCCTGTAATCCCAGCACTCTGGGAGGTCGAGGGGGGAGGATCGTTAGAGCTCAGGAGTTTGAGACCAGCCTGAGCAAGAGCGAGACCCCGTCTCTACTGAAAAACAGAAAGAAATTAATTGGCCAACTAAAAATATACATAGAAAAAATTAGCCGGGCATGGTGGCATATGCCTGTAGTCTCAGCTACTGGGGAGGCTGAGGCAGGAGGATTGCTTGAGCCCAGGAGTTTGAGGTTGCTGTGAGCTAGGCTGACACCACAGCATTCTAGCCCAGGCAAAATTTTTCTACCCTGTCTCAAAAAAAAAAAAAAAAAAAAAAAAAAGAGGAAGAAGAAAGGAAATGTGGCATACTGGAAAATCCAAGAAAAGACGTACCTTTGCAAAAGGGAAAAGATCGGCCTTACTCGAGAGTTGCAAACGCATAAATAATGCAGGAATGAATTCGGAACAATGCCAAATTCATGTCCTAGAGCCAACAATGGTAGCACTTGCCTCTGCAGGCCCAAAAGTCAGTGAGAATCTTCATCTAAAAGGCACAAAATAGGCTGCACACAGTGGCTCACACCTTGAATACCAGAACCTTGGAAGGCCAAGGCAGGAGGATCCTGTGAGGAGGCCAAGAGTTCAAGACCAACCTGAGCAACATAGTGGAGTCCTTCTGTCTCTACTATATATATATGTGAAAATTAGCCAGGCATGGCAGCACACACCTGTAATCCCAGCTACTCGGGAGGCTGAGGCAGGAGGATCACTTGAGCCCAGGAGTCTGAGGCTGCAGTGAGCTATGATGACGCCACTGCACTCCAGCCTGGGCAACAGAGCAAGACCCTACCTCAAATAAATTAATAAAAGTCATATAATAACACTGTAAAACTAAAGCTTCCCAAATAAGAGAAACCCCCTCCCTACATGCTTTTCTCCATATTTTCTCAGTTGACTTCCTAGACGGAAAGCTCAAATACCAGATAGTCCAGTTCACAACAAGACACAGGACAGTCTTCATTGCGAAGGAGCCAGCCAACATTCCAGAGTCAGTCATCATTCTTCAGGGCCAAAGGATGGGGCCCCGGACCAAGCCTGCGGCTCGTTCGTGAGGCTCCCGCTGCTCCCCAGCCTAAGTAGACGGCAACCACAAAGGTGGACGTCCAGCTTGGACTCCAAATGTGACCACCCCATCTCTAGTTTCCTGCCCAGGTATTAAAAGTTATCACCCTTTGCCTACTCTGAGCCAGGTACTCTGCATATTTTAGTTCGTTTAATCTGTTCGTTAACATCTATACGATAGATATTGATGCTCCCATTTTGTGAATGAGAAAACTGAGGTTCAGAGGGAGTAAGCAACTTTCCCCAAGCTACACACACAGCCGGCAAGAGGAATCGTCAGAGTCAGAACTGAAACCCAGATTGTTTAAATTCCATGGCTCTGATCTTCAGCACTGAGTGCTACGGCTGTCTGTACAGGGAGCTTAGAGGGCTGGTAGCGCCAATAACCCCTTGTCGTGGCCCTATTATCCTTTTCTCCAACGGGAAGTCCCTGAAACCCACAAGAGAAAGATAAAATGCTCTTCCTGCCACGGGGCTATCCTTAGCGCTGGAGGCACAGAGAGAAGAGGTGTGGGGAAAGCACTCCAATTTTTATTTCAATTCTGTTACTTTGGAGCCAAGATAAACTGCTTCAGAATCCTAATCCACCCATCCTTTTTTCTTTTCTGTCTCTTGTCTTTCCTCGGCCAAAACCTGAGTCAGTGGAGGAGGAAACAGGAAGGGGAACCAGGGTTTGTGCAAAGAACAATTCAAGTTCCAGTTTTTTTTGTTTGTTTGTTTTTGAGACAGAGTCTCACTCTGTCGCCCGGGCTAGAGTGCCGTGGCATCAGCCTAGCTCACAGCAACCTCAGACTCCTGGACTCCAGCGATCCTCCTGCCTCAGCCTCCCGAGTAGCTGGGACTACAGGCATGTGCCACCATGCCCAACTAATTTTTTCTATATATTTTTAGTTGTCTGGCTAATTTCTTTCTATTTTCAGTAGAGACGGGGTCTCGCTCTTGCTCAGGCTGGTCTCAAACTCCTGAGCTCAAACGATCCTCCCCCCTCGGCCTCCCAGAGTGCTGGGATCACAGGCGTGGGCCACCGCGCCCGGCCTTACT
>CAUYRT010030017.1:0-21918 GCA_963574885.1 Lepilemur ruficaudatus
GTCCCACGATGGTTCTCTGTAGATTCGTATAGCTGGTCCTGTAGAAGTGGAGTTCACTCGCGTGCAGTAGTCTGCCTATTTCACCTCCGACTCTGAGAGCAGAGAGCCAGGAGGGCACTCCTATTCCGCCATTTTCCACACTACTCTGTAATATATTCTTAAAATGACTTTGTTCACGTAGACAAGGCTTTCTCAAAAGTTACCCGTCTGGGGCCCCACATAACTTAGAGACTCTCCAAAGTGCCCCTCCTCTGAGTTGGTTAGTTGGGACACCAGGCCTGGGTCCTGCGCCTGGCTCTGCCACCAGCTAGTTGTTTGAGGATCAGCAAGTTGTTTAACTACAATAACGAGCAGCCCTGGACATAGAAGGCGGGGCGTGAGGATCTAACATTCATTGAGCAACTACTGTGTGCCCAGTCTTTCAATATTTCAGCTCTTCAAAGCCTCAGAGTTTATTTCATTCATTCACTGTTCCTGATGCTCAGTATACATCAGGGAACAAAACAAAGGTCTTTGTCCTCAGGGCACTTTCATTGTGCCTGGGCCCCATGCCGCTGGCCCTTGGAAGGATCACGCCATTCAACAGCAAAGATAATAAATAACTGATCAGGTAATGTGCTGGAAGGTGGTGTCAAAGAAAATAAAATTTCAGGACCCTCTAAATTTATCCTGCCAAGGGCGAGGCTCAGCCCTGGAGACTGAGTCAGGTAGTATGTTTGCAACATCCGCTTCTTAGGTTATAAACCGTCTTCCTCATTGTTCTTGTTCCATAAATGACTAGAAGAGACTGAGCCCAGACTCCTTCCTTCCAATCACTGATCTTTGCTATAGATTAGCTGCCCCCTTTATTGTCCTATCCCTGACTCAGACCAGAAGATGCCCAACACCCCATGACTGTCACTTCTTCAGTGTGGAATGTTAACTGTACCTTTCTTGAAAGAAAAAGACCACCTCGACCAATCGGATCGTTCTCACTATGCATTAAGCCTTACATAGAAAGATGCTGACGTTCTGTTGAATGTCTCTAAATTTTGTCCACATAAATGACTCCAAACTTCTACACTTGGAAACACCGACTTCCATTCTTTGGAATCTGTGCTTCCTGGGTGGCATGTCCCCAAATTTTTTGCTTGAATAAACTCTCTTTAAAGTAGATTCTGACCCTTTTGATTATTTTACGTTGACAGTGGTAAGTGCTATGGAAAATGAATAAGGAGGACAGGAGCGTGGGAAGGGAGGAGGACAGGGGACTCCTCGAAATCACAAAAGGATTGGTCAGGAGAGACGTTACTGAGAAGGTAGCATGTGAACAAAAACGTGAGGGAGTTAGCCATGCCAACATCCAGGCAGAGGAGACAGATGCAAAGATGTGTCTGTGTGTGATTTTGGGGGGCTGTTTGTGGGCGTGTGTTCCCCTCTACGTCCCCCAAACACACACACACACACACACACACACACACACAGAAAGGAAATAGGAAGGACATATGTCAAAAAAATCAAAGTGTGTGATATTGAATAGCAGGATTATGGGGGACATTTATTTTCTTCTTTGTATTTTTGAGATATTTTCCCCAAGATTTTTTTTCTTTTACGTTGACTGTGTTTACTCGTGCAACATAAAAATTATTATTATTATTATTATTTGAGACAGATTCTCACTCTGTTGCCCAGGCTAGAGTGCCGTGGTGTCAGCCTAGCTCACAGCAACCTCAAACTCCTGGGCTCAAGCAATCCTCCTGCCTCAGCCTCCCAAGTAGCTGGGACTACAAGCATGCGCCACCATGCCCAGCTAATTTTTATATATATGTATATATATTTTTTAGTTGTCCAATTAATTTCTTTCTATTTCTAATAGAGATGGGGTCTCACTCTTGCTCAGGCTGGTTTCGAACTCCTGACTTTCAACAGTCCTCCCTCCTTGGCCTCCCAGAGTGCTAGGATTACAGGCGTGAGCCACTGTGCTCGGCCAAAATTATTTTTTAAAATATAAATAAATGGACAGTCACAGAGTGTGTCTGTGAAATGTGAAGAGCTGATGGGAAGGAAGAGACCTGGACTATAGCTCATGAGAGTTTTGCTGTTTGTGTGTTTTCTTTAGAGACAGAGTCTTGCTCTGTTGCCTGGGCCAGAGTGCCATGGCATCATCATAGCTCACAGAAACCTCAAACTCCTGGGCTCAAGCAATCCTCCTGCTTCAGCCTCCTGAGTAGCTGGGACTACAGGTGTGTGCCACCACGCCTGGCTAATTTTTAAAATTTTTTGTAGAGATGGCATCTCACTATGTTGCCCACGCTGGTCTCAAACTCCTAGGCTCAAGCAATCCTTCTGCCTCAGCCTCCCCAATAGCTGGACTACAGGCATGTGCCACCAAACCTGGCTAATTTTTTAGTAGAGATAGGGTCTCGCTCTTGTTCAGCTGGTCTTGAACCTCCTGAGCTCAAGCAACCCTCCCACCTTGGCCTCCCAGAGTGCTGGGATTACAAGCATGAGCCACCATGCCCAGCTCCCCAGGTACATATTTAACCCAAGCTGGAACAACTAAGCCGAGTGAAAGCAATCCAAAGGCAACGAACGGGACTTACTGAGGAAAGCCAGCAGAGGCTCGCCCCAGGCTATTCCCAGCTGCTCTGTGGGGGCAGTCCCCAGGGTCCCCATCCCTGCATTGCCCAGGAAAGAGAGTGAGCCAGGAGGGAGCAGAGGCCCACACTCCTCCTTCTTGCCTTCGAAGCCAGGTCCTGCTCTTCTTCCTTTGCTGGGTTCTGATACAAGAATGCGCCCTCCCCCCTAACACCCTTTCTCTATGGTGTGTCCCCAAGCTCCATTCTGGCTGGTTAGCTCCCTGTGCCTTGCTGTCAAAGGCTAGTATCATTACCTAGTTTTTGTTCCTCTGACATTTATCTCACGTTTATTGCCCACCTGTGGTGTGCCATGCTCTGCTAGGCACTGAACAGTCCTTCTCAGCCTACTGGGGCCTCGCTTTCTTTAGTAAACTGATGGAACCACAGACCCATCCCCCAAAGAACACACAAAGGCACTCCTGTGTGCAATTTCACTCACAATTGCAGGGGCTTCACACATCCCTGGAGGTCTGTGGATGTGCAATTGAGAACTCCTGCCCTGGACAGAGAGTTGAACAGGCATTTTCCCACTCAGGAAAAGCATATTCTGAGGTGTGTGTGCAGAGTGTGTGCATGTGTGTGCATGGGTGGTGGTGCTGGTGTGTGTGTGCATGGTTTGTGCATGCATGCGTGTGATTGTGAAGTGGTGTGTGTGCTACAGTTTGGATGTTTGTACTCCCAAACCTCATGTTGAAATTTGATTCCAATGTTGGGGTGGGGGCCTAATGAGAGGTGTTTGGGTCTTGGGAGCAGATCCCTCATGAATAGATTAATGTCCTTCCAGGGGTGGGGGCGAGTGACTTCTCACTCTGTTATTTCCCAAGAGAGCTGGTTGCTACACAGCCTGGCTTCTCTCCCCTAGTGCTCTGGCATCCTCTCTCACCATGTGATCTCTGCACACACTGGCTCCTGTTCACCTTCCACCATGAGTGGAAGTGGCCAGAGGTTGTCACCAGAAGCAGATGTTGGCACCATGCTCCTTGTACAGCCTGCAGAACTGTGAGCCAAATAAACCTCTTTTCTTTATAAATTGCCCAGCCTCGGGTATGGCAACACTAAATGGACTAAGTGTGTATGTGGTTTGTGTGTGCACTTTGTGTGTGGTGGTTTGTGGTTTGTGTGTGTGTTTGTGTGCATGTGTGGTGGAGGTGGTACACTAAGTGCACTGACCCATGTTTCCCAGCCATGCTCTGCTGCTCTTCTGTGGGGACACACACCTGCCCTGGGTGGCTGACCTAGACACGTGGGGCTCCCAGCTGCTCCCTCCTTCCTCTCCATAAACTAAAGGAACTAAAGGAACTAAGGGGAGTTAGACACACGCTGCCTGATTCCTTCCTCTGTCTTCTCGGCCTTGCCTGCCACCATATGTCCCACTGGCTAGCTCTGCTCTGGTCCTGGTCCCTCCTTTGCATCGTCATCAAAGTCGTCCTCCCCACCCTCCACCTGTGCCATCCCCACCTACTCCCTGGGCTCAGGTCACCTCCTGTGATCTCTCACCTTCCCCAAACTGTGCCCTTCAGCAGTTCTCCCTTCTTTCAAGTCCTCAGGTCCTGAGAGTTCATTCACACAGTAATACATCTTTTAGGACATTTGAGAGCAGCTCCTCGGGGATTACAACACAGGTTAGAGTTCACTGCAAACTTTTTGCAAGGGGAGAGGCCTCTGGGAAAGCCACATTGCTTTTAATAATGGCATATTATTGGGGAGGATAGTAAGGAAATAATCATTGCTAGATTGGACCCAATAAAGAATGTCTGCTTAAACCTTTTGTAAGATTGGTTAAAAGTCCTCAATCCACTTCCAAAGCTGACTATCAGCTGGGTGGATCTTCTCTGTAAGACTTTTAAGCTCATTAAAATAAATCAGGGCCGGGCGTGGTGGCTCATGCCTGTAATCCTAGCACTCTGGGAGGCTGAGGCAGGAGGATCGCTCAAGGTCAGGAGTTCGAAACCAGCATGAGCAAGAGCGAGACCCCGTCTCTACTAAAAATAGAAAGAGATTAATTGGCCAACTAAAAATATAGAAAAAATTAGCCAGGCATGGTGGCCCATGCCTGTAGTCCCAGTTACTTGGGGGGCTGAGGCAGGAGGATTGCTTGAGCCCAGGAGTTTGAGGTTGCTGTGAGATAGGCTGACGCCATGGCACTCTAGCCCAGGCATCAGAATGAGATTCTGTCTCAAAAAAAAAAAATAACAAATAAATAAATAAATCAGAACATTACTAGAGAATTTTTTTATCAAGAATGTAAATTATTCCCAGAAGGAGCAGCCATTCAAACAGAACCTGAACTTTTGACCCAGCTCAAATGTAGGGCAGTTTTCTTCCCAATAGGTGCTATTTCTTGTGCATTCATTCCATCCATGGCAGTTAGGGACAGAATTTATCTGTTGAATGAAAAGTCAATGCTCTGCATAGAAACTAAGTAAGCTGTCACTCAGGATGGGGTCTGTGAAGCCGGCCAAGGCTGGAGTCGGCAGGGTCAGCCCCATGCAATGTCTTGGTCAGCCAGGCGCCCTCAGGCTGGTCTCCTGCTGGGATATTCCACTCTGTGATTACTGAGATGAGACTTGGTCTAAACTAGAACTCCTACTCTCCAATCTCCGGTACACTCACCTGATCACAGGACAAACACAAACAAACTCCTACTCTAAAGCAAAACCAAACCAAGCCAAGAAAGTACATTATTTATTTACGTATATGATGCAATCTAACTTGGAATCATCTGTAAAGAAAGAGCAAAGTGTAAACAAAGGAATGGGGTTTTCCTTTTTGCTTCCAGGGCAAAACTAGTTGTTTGAAAGGGGACTCGTCTCTGCCCAGATCAAAGCTGCTGTCCCACAGTGTGGCTCTTGTGCATGTGACCACTGACTGTCATTTACTGGAAAGCAGTGGGAGGGGAGGAGCCCTCTGTCCCGCATCCCTGAAATTCTAAGATTTTGTCGTCTGATGAGGACACTTCCCACCATTTCTGAGTCCTCATTGCTGCCCATCTGTACCAGGAGGGCTGGGACAGGCCATTCGGACCTCTCAGTTTGTAGAAGGGGCTCTTTAGGGAAAAGTCTATTTCTTTCCAATAAAGAGCTCTCAAATACAAACAGAATTTTCTCAGTTGGCTCACCGGGGCTTTAGACTCCTAGTAAACAAAACAAAAGAAACAAAACAAAACAAAAAAGGAAACTTTGGATCTAGCCATAAAGCAAAAGTTTATGAACAGTCTACGGATGCTCTCATGCTACCGCAGTTGAGTTGAGTAGTTGCAACAGAGAATGTGCGAGTAAAGCTGAAAATATTTATTACCTGGCCTTGTACAGAAAAAGCTTATGATCCCTAATCTATTCTGTTAATTCAAATTGTCAGTGACAGAGGTGCTAGATATGTACTTGGATATTGTCCTTTCATTCAAAACCCAGCTTTAGAAACATCCACTGTATTTATAGCACTTATATAATGAATAATTTTATTACTCCATTCCTATGTGAAGGGATGATTATCCAGGGAACTCAGAACATAATGACACCAAAATAGACAACATGTTTTATTCAATTCATAATGAATATTACAGGCAGAAATAGTCCACCAACCTATCTGGACAATGGTTAGAATTGCACATTACAAACTTTGTCATAAACTGAAAATCAAATTTAAAAGAATATTTTTGGCAAAATTTAGATCTGCAAAATTTAGCCTGGGACATTGGACTTGCCGTAGGGAAAGAAACAAAACAAAACACAAGGAAACTTGGGATCTAGACATAAAAGAAAACTCTCAGTGGCAGAAGCTATAATCAGGAAGATTGGATGAGGACAAAAGCTAATTGATTAATTAGCTCTTTATTATAAGTGGAAAAGAATTTATTCTGATGGAAATTACTTTTGAGAAATAAAAATGGAAAATGTTTCATTAATTAACTTTTGAAAAATAAAAATGATTTAACTAGACTATATAAAGATTGATTAAGAGATTAAACTGGCTTAATGGATTTTATTCCAGAAAATACTTTTCCAATTAAAATTCATCATTAGTCACATAAATCTGAGTAAAATATTTATACAAAATGATGCATTCTCAGGTGTCCACAGTTTGTTGGGGCAGTGCCTCCCTGGTTCAGGGGTGGCCCTGGACAGGCCTGGAATGCTATTTCGGTATCGGTAGAGTGAGGCCCCATGAATACAAAGCCAGAAAGTACTGTTTTCAAGTCTGTTTTTTCTATTCAGACTTGTTTACACTAATGTTACTGCAGTAATGTGTCACTGATCCAAACTCTGTGTGTTTGCTTTGGCACTCATGGCTGGGGACAGTCAACAGCAAACAGTTCTGCTCACCATTTAGTAAGTTTAGATAAGCAATGGCTGTCCAAATGGAAAAATGTTGTCACCCTTTTCCCACCGAAGTCCCATAGTTGCCATGATATAAATGTTGTCCTTGTGTGCTGGAGACGCTATCTCTTGCGAAAACTGAGTACCAGAAATAATATTTATTTAATGTTCAGTTCATCTTCTATGGAAAACATTGCAAAAAAAAATTGGAAAGAGAAATATCAGTTAGTGCCTTTCTACTGCAAATCAGACAGAGAGGAGAATCCAGAGCGGAGTTGGGAGGCCAGTCCCGGCAGGACTGCTAGGAAAGGCTGCCAGCCAGAGCCCTTGGTCACTTCTCGGGCCTCCTGCCAGCTGTCACGCAGGCAACTAAATGACTGAACATCGGTATGAGGAGAAGTACCCACATCGGTGGCTTTGCTCACCTCAATGATACGAAGGACTGACTGCCTTATAAATGGTCCACTGATGCTTAGCCCGAGATGTCACACTACGGGCTAAGGTGGGAGAGGTCTCTATCAGGTTTGCACTTACAATGTTTGAAAAGAAAACAAGACTCAGCTGGATTGACTATTTATATCACTTTATTGTATGCTTAATCAACAGTACAGAGTCTAATGGGTGAATGAATCTCTCCTGTTATCCTTTCCAAACGTCCATGCTCCACAATTCAGCAGAATCTTTTATGTTTGTTATTGAAACTGAGAGGATCAGGCAGTTCCAGACGGCCCCCAGTGTCTTCATCTCATTCGTCCTCCAATCTGCGGGTTTGTCTCAACCCCATGGCAGGACTTCAATGAGGAAAGCCAGACACTTTATCTCCCCAATCCTTCCCTACTCGCCCACACTGTTCCCTTAGGTCTCCCAGTGCTTCCCAAGAAGACACCTGGGCTATCAGAGTGAGGAATAGGAATCTGGGTAAGAAATCTGGGGGTTCCCTGTCTCCTTTTCTCCTAAGGGGTCATGTGAATGGTGACCTTCCGGAGTCAAGGTTGCCATCTCTGTTGTCTACACCGAGAATGATGAATGGTGGGATGTTCAGGTGAGGTGGCAGGAAATTAGCATCCCAATGGGCCTTGGAGAGCCCGGAAATCACACCAGTGGTGCTCAGGTTGACCCTGATGCCTAGAAAGGGCTCTCTCTCCTCCTAGAGTCCAGATAAGAGAAAAACACACTCACCGCAGCTCCCTGCTGCAGAGGGGAATGACCCTTCCTTTCCGGGAATTGCTTCTCTTACCCCCATTTGGGCTCCCCCCACCCCAAGCCAGGGCAGGGAAACTGTCTCATAATACCAAGTCTCATGCCAAATTGTGCACACTGCGTGCCTACCCCAGGGAGGCATACATGCACCCGCTGTCACTGGGTTATTCCGTGATTGTGACCTAAAGCCATCAATCAAACTCAACAAGTGTTTACTGAGCACATATAAACAGACCACAGTTACAGAGGAGATTAGAAATTAAGAGAGAATACTCTGTACAGCTTTATGCCACTAAGTATGAAAACCTAAGTGATGTGCACCATTTCTAGCAAAATTTAAATAACAAATACAGGCTCCAGAAAAAATAGAAACCTAAGTAAGTAACTAAGGAGGACACAAAAAGTTCAGTCAAAGTCCCACCTCCCCAAAAGACACTCCGCCTAAATGCAAAAACGGCAAGTTATAATCACTTCTAAGGAATCAATAATTCTCATCTTTTGTGAAGAATTATTGGGTGCCTACTCTGTATAAGGTGCTGACCCAGTCTGGAAACCATAAAATATCTGAAGTTTTCCTGCCTTCAAGCATGTCAGTCACATTGGAGAGGTAATATCTGTACATATGAAGATATCACCAGCAAAATAATAGATGCAATAATAAAATGCTGCCCCTACTAAGCACTTCCGATGTACAGATTACCCTCCAAGCATTTCATACCTATGACTTCATTTGCATTCTTCGTAACAGGGTATGCAACGAGGCCAGAGAAAGGAGAAAAGGTTAGCGTGTACTCTCAGCACGTGCATTTATTTCACTCTTGCATTATAATCTCTTTCATTAAGGCTGGGGAACATTTTTATATTCCCTGCAATCCCCAGTAGAAAACTTCCCATCTCTGAGTGGTGGTGAGCACGGAATTCGTTAACATATGAAAGCGTTTGGAACAGAGCCGGCAGGCAGTGAGCCTGGCAAGCATTAGCTGCTGTCACTCCGGAAAGCTCTGCCAGGAACATGGTCATCCCCCAGGGCATAGGGGAAAGAGAGTCAGGTACCCCTGGGGCTAACTTGGCTAGGCTAATGGCAAACAAAAATGCAAACGTGACCTGACCCTCCACCCCAACACTGACCCCCAAGCCTAAGGCTTCTGCCTGGCGCAGCTTCTCCACCTCCCGCCCCCGCAGGGCGCCACCTGCCCTTTGGCCCCACTCCCCTCTCCCGCCTGGACTTTCATCACACTCAGCAAACAGCCTCCAGCCGTAACCACCCCGCTGGCTCCCGGGTAGTGTTCCCAGCACTAGCACACACGGAAAGGACAAATGCAACTTAAAAACAAGCGGCTTAATTCTCCAATATGAAAGTGAGGGAGGAGGTTCCCTCCTCTCCTTTCTCGGAGCACTTAGCTTGGGAGACTGATGATTATAAGTACTTTCTCCTCTCTTTGAAATATATATAAAATCCTTCTGAAGACTAGACAGGACTGTCTTTCTCAAGGACCTGGGGGGCAAACATCCCGGGAGATAGTGTCCCCCGCTCCCGGCTTCCGTGGGAGGGTAGGAGTCTTCCTCCCGTGGGCTCCAGCTCCAAGCTGCAAAACTGCCTCCCGGGATAAAGACGTGAGACGTTTGTTTTTCCTCTGGATAAAACTGATGACGGTCATCCCAACTGCCAGGTAAAGTTAGGATGAACTATGTGCAACAAAGGGTGTTGTGGAGTCCCCTTACTTAAGGACTAATTATGTAACAGAGGGAACGGCCTGAAAAGGAAAAAAAAGCAGCAGAAATATTTTCTGTCTCTTTAAAACATCCTGCACTCCTGTCTGAAATGCCATCGTCCTCCTAATAAGCAGAAACACAGAGCTTTTAAAGGACGGGCTCTCAGCTTCAGGCAATTACTGTTCAACTACAGTTAATGATTCTGATTGTCCCAACTCTGCTGAAGACAATCCCTTGACCTCCACTCAGGACCTCCCTTCACCAGGTCTGGGCAGTAACAAAAGACTGACCCTGCCCCTCCCAACCAACCATTGACCTGAGACAGGGATGCAGCCTTTAGTTCTCAAAAAGGGGTGCAGGATGTTTTAAAGAGACTTTAAAGAGGGGGGGAGGAGGGGAATATTGGTTCTCTTGTCGGAGAAATTTGGTTCCTGTTCATCCTCTGTGGATTGGGAGATGCTGGTTCTCAGTTGAGAATTAGAAATGGTTAAAGATAATAAATGTCATATTGTGTGTATTTTACCACAATTTATATATATAAATGATACCTATACATCTCTATAGAGACAGGTAGATAGACATAGATATAGATACAGATATAGATATAGACACAGATATAGATATAGATCATCCCTATGTACAGGGCAAGACTACTTCCAGGGAAGAATTTAATTCACACCTGGTAAATATAACTGGCTGCGCTTATCTTCTTCAAAAGACAGAGGCGCCCTGGAGGAGAGCATCTCTAATCAGATAGATCCTTGTCTCTTCAGTTGCTCACCGAGCACTTCCTGGGTCTCCCGTCCTCTTGCGGGAGAGTATTGCCAACATCACAACTGGCCAGCAGGACGCCTCCTTAGCAGACTTCACCAAAGCCTTCCTCGGCCGCCTCCCAGGGGTGGGGGTGCTCTCACCCTGACTGCCAGGAGAAGGGGGCAGAGTGTGGTTTCTCCTTCCTCCTCCTCCTCTCTCCTTAGAGTGGATTGCAACCCTGCCCTACCTTCCAAGGTGTCATTAGTTATCTCAAGAAGGGCTGTCAACTTCTCATCAAACCCTCAAGCTAAATGATTTCCAATTCGTGTTTAATATTTTTACCTTATTGTTTTTAAATTACTGTGAAAATTAATACACTATCTTTTGTAAAAACTTGATACAGAAGTATGCAAAATAGTATTCTTGTTCTCCTCCTGCCCGCCAGTGCCCAACCTCACTTGAAGGAATCCTGCTCCCCTTGTAGCAGCTGGGCCCTGGCTGGCTAATCTGTGGTCCCTCTGGATCCACCTGCCACCTGCTCCATCCCCTGGGAGGCTGGTTTATGTGGATGGGGGATGGTGTCACGTGGCTCCATGGCTTCCCTGGCTTCCACTTCACAGCCTCTCCTTCCCCTTAAGGTGGCCTCAGGTGACTGCATCCTCCCCACCAGGTCTACAGGGCTATACGTCCTACAGGGGCCAGGTGCATCCAGTGCACCAGGGAACCACTCAATCTATTGCGATTTTCCTGCCCTCGCCCTTGTAAATAGTTCATCTCCTAAACCTTCCTCCAATTGTCCCATTCAAATATACTGCCTTTTTTTCCCCCCAGAACCCAGACTACTGTTTAAAAGAAAACTGTCCCACCCTACACTTGGAGAGGGAGTTTGGAAAATTGTGTCAAATCTCAAAGAAAAATAGCATCCTAAATCCAAAGAGTTTGCATGTCTTACTGTCACTCTTGATGCAATTGAGAAAACATGGGCTGTTTAGTAACACTCAGCTCCTAAAATCATTTTCTGTTTCCAAGTTTGTGAAACAAGTTTGTTTCTTTACATGTAAATGTTTAAGGCAAAGTTTTGTTGATTTTGATTTTTTTTTAAACTCAATTGGCCTCTTGTTATTTTGGTCTTGATCATAAGAATTATTCCAAACATTTTTGTTTCCCTGTTGTTCTTCCAATATCTGGAGCAAGAGCACAGTTCCCTAATAAAAATGGGGACTGAGCAAGGAAGCGAAAGTTTGGAAAATTAAACTGAGAGACTCAACAATGACCTCTGCTTTCCCGAGGGATCGGCGCAAGGTGTATTCAGCAAACGTGCATCAGGCTCCTGCTCTGTGCCGGGCTGAGCCGGGCGCAGGACCCGACGCTGAGACGCAGCCATGGTGGCATCTGGCACAACAAGCCCAGCAGGTGAGGTCAGCGCCGGGCTCTGTGCACCACGCCTCGGCAGCTGACCGCCTGTGGCTGGCGTCATGGACTTCCGAAGCAACAGGACCCTGGGGGTCAGAGGGACGGCCAGGCAGTACCCCCTGAGAAGGCGCTCCCTCCCTCGGACGACAGCAGGGTGCAGGGGAGCAGGGCTGCAAGGCGAGCACTAGCTCTAGCTCTGGAGGAGGCTAAACCCTTTCAGTGCATCTCTGACTCTGGGGCATTTTTGCTTTATTCAATAAATGACAGTGCAGTTCTCTGATTACCTAGCAACTAAAGTGAGCCTTTAAATAAAAAGACTGATTCTTCCAAGGCATAGGCGAGGCCCAGGTGGAAGGGCGGAACCTCTGCCTGGAGAGGCGTTTGTAACAGGAATGCAATAAGAGTGTAAGCCCTGGAGCTGGGAGCGGGTTGGGCACTGAGCAAACCCTTCACAACTCTGGACAGCACTGAATTTTACTTCAAGGTCCTTTTCCCAGTTGCTGGGGCATCTGAAGGGGACATTTCAGAAATCTGGGCTGGTGATCATTTCCCTGCTGAGGTGTCACCAGAAATGGATGGTCCTCACATTGTCACACCTGCTCCCTCGGTTGCCCTTTTTAGTCACTTTGAAACAGAGCTGTCTGGCTGGGCAGCAGGCAGCGGGACGCTCACTGGCAGCTCCGTCGTCTCCAGCAGAGAATCATCTGGACAGGCCAGCATGAGGGTTCCAGAGTCCTTCACTATGGGGACAAAGAGACAAAAGAGCCTTCATGGGGGTGGGGGAGTGGGGCTCAGAGGGGCCATGAGAGCGGTGTCTGAGGGACAGGCATGGGGTGCAGAGAGGACAGGGGAAGGGGAGGAGTAACAGCCCCTGACCCCCTGCGTGTGCTGGACTCTGCAAGCAGCTATGTTTCCATAAATCCCACTGCAGCCCGGGAGGCAGCTCTCATTACCCTGATTCACACCTTGGAAATGGGCACAGCCCACGCACAAGTAACTCGCCCAAGATCACCCCAGGCAAAACTGAGAGTTTGCTCTAGTATCTTCCAGTCTTCCAAAACGCCACAGCCTGGGTGATTTATAAACAACAGAAATTTCTTGCTCCCAGTTCTGAAGGCTGGAAGTCCAAGATGAAGCTGTCAGCAGATTCGGTGTCTGGGGAGGGCCCGATTCCTGGTTCCTGTGTCCTCATGTGGTGGAAGGGAGGAGGGAGCCCTGTGGGGCCTAATCTTATATAAAGGCACTAATACCCATCAGGAGGGCTCCACCTTCATTGTGTGACAGACTAAGCAAACATTCCTGGGAACCGTGAGGTTTTATAAAGATACATACCATGGTCTTTTAACCGTACCCATTAACTCAAGACTCCTTGCCTAGAGGATTACACAGAAACCATTGTAAAGTGCTTCAAGTGGTGGCTAATACTTTTATTAACTGCCTCCATTCTCTGACCTTCATTTTTTTCTCAAATGTGAGGTCTTATTTGTAGGGTCTTACACAGCAAGGAGCTTTATTAACACGATGTCTGGAGAGGAGAGGCACGTGTGCTCTGGAGAAGGTGTGGATGTCCTCTGTGAGTTCCCCTGTATCAGGGGTCAGGTTGGATGGAATCTAGCCCCCCATCTGCTTTAGTAAATAAAGTTTTATTGTGCCATAGCCATGCCCATTCACCTGCATGGTCTCTGTGGCTGCTTTGGCACTACAACAGCAAAGACCGCATGGCCTTTGGCACAGCACAGACCACGTGGCCCACAAAACAGCAAGTTGTTACTATCTGGCCCTCTACAGGAAAAGTTTGCCAGCCCTGCTGTCAATCAAAATGGGATTTTGCAAGATCCGTGCAAGCTGCACTCACATAACATGTCCTATTAGGATCCCCTAGGCTCCCTTCCTGCTGCAAAAGTCGGCCATCAGGAGAAGTGACTCAAGGCCACACAGCACAGTCTGTCCATGCCAACTCCTGGACGCATTAGGTTTCTTGCCGTTTTTCCTTGGGAAGCAACCCTCTCTCCCCTGGGTGTCTCCAGTGCACTCGGCAGATGTGCCACCTCTGCCCTGAACCAGCCGGGCCCAAGAGCTGCCTCTGGGTCTGCAGGAGCCCTGAGTGGGCAGCGGGCTCTGCAGTTTGCCATCAGGGCGTGCCCCGTTTCAGTCTCACAGGGAGGGGCCCAGCAAACAGGTGGAGGCGAGGGCCGTGCAGCCCAGGGGCCCTCAGAGCTGCTCCTTCTGGATGGCACACACAGCCACTCCTCTGCTTCCTTTCCCTTCACTGCCCACCCAAGCACACCAGCCAGGGAGCAGCCATGCCTTACCTTCACCGGGCCCCTGGGCCCCAGGCGCACCCGATCCCCAAGGATGCCCGGAGCACCCACTCTTTAGGCCACAGCTTCGAGCAACTGAGGCAGGAGTGCCTGCAGAAAGGCACCCTGTTTGAGGATGCAGACTTCCCGGCCAACAACTCCTCCCTGTTCTACAGTGAGAGGCCCCAGGTCCCCTTCGTGTGGAAACGGCCAGGGGTGAGTGGGGCGAATAGGGTGGGGGCCCAGGGAATGCTGAGGCTTGGTGGCCTGGGGAGAGGGCGGCAAGCTCCTGGGGAGGAGAAAGCGGAAAGAGGGGCTGGGAGGGGCGGGATGCACCCTCAGTCTGACCGAGGCACAGCATCTGAGCCTCCTGTTGAAAGCTTTGCAGTTTGGAGGCAGGAAGTGATGTGCAGGCCTGGGATGCTCTTGGGGGGAGCCCAGGGCTTCTGCTGCTCTCCCCACCCTGCGCCGAGCTCTCTGACTCCCACCGAGCCTGGGGTCCTGAAGTCAGAGAGGGTCTTGTCAGTAGGCAAAGAGCAGGAGTCAAAGCTTTATCCAAAAGGACACATCTCGGTTCAGAGGCTGCCCCTCCTCCTGCGTGTGTGACGGCGCTGCGGTCACGTATGTGCAGTGCTCTGTAGCTTCTCGCCCAGGATGCTCAGTGTGGGTAGATGCTTGGCTCAGCAAGTTCCCAGCAAATGTGTGATGAGTGAAATACAAGGGAAGCAAGATGTTCTCCCAAGAGTAAAGCATCCCCCCTCATTCCCTGAGGAGAATCGGAGTGGATGCCGCCCACCCACGGCAGTCTGGAGGTTATGGGCCCCGAGAGTCACCAGCTGGTGCCTGGGACACTATATCAATATTTGCGGTGTGGACTAGTCAGGGCTCTACCTCTGACCCGGAGTTGGCTGGCTCCCCTCCCTCTGGGTAGGTACTGCCTGGGAGTGGCTCCTGTGGGGACGAATAGGTGGCTTATGGGCCAGGAGGGGCAGTGCAGAGGGTGCTGGAGCCACAGGTGAGACCCTGAGTTCTGGTCCCATCCTGCTGCTAATTTTTCTCATGATCACAGTCACGTCACTTAACTTCCCTGAGCCTCAGTCTCCACACCTGTAAAATGAGAACTATAATGACTAATGTAGGTCAGTGTCCAGTACACAGCAAGTTTTCAATAAATGACTGCTATGGTCATTACTGCTACTGTTATTATTACCATCACTATTATTAGCTCCGAATCCCGTCTTCCTTATAAGTAGCAAAGGATTCACCATTACTACTTCTTCTCTATCTCCCAACAATAAAATAATGCTGATGTTTTAAATGCATGAAATGTTCATTTTTAAAATGTGCATACGCAAAACCTCTGGGCTCCTCAGGGGCAGGGCCAAAGTGAACATAAGCTGCTATGTATGAAGTGGTAAGGTCTCATTGCTGTTTCCTGTCGTAGGCAGTGTGGGGTGTATGTGTGTGTGTGCATGCACTTATGTGTTTGTGTTTGACCGTGTGTGTGTGTGTGTGCATGTATGTGCATGTGTGTGACTGTGTGTGCATGTGCATGAGTGTGTGCGTGGGTGTGTGCACAGTTACATGCACACGCACACATTCACCTACCAGGTAATTGATCCTCACGTATGGATAGAACATCAAGTCCCAAAAAGGTGCCCTACACGTGGGGGAAATTGCAACGAGCATTCAGCAGCCCCATTTCAGCTGGAGTGAAAACTCCCAGGCACATTTCTCATGATAACCTAAAGCCACTGTACAACAGGTTTTGATTCTCTGCGTATGGCTGGTAGCACTGTGAGGTCAGGACACCGGCAAATCGTGTGGGCATTGCACTTTATTGGCAGGATTAGTAGATCATGCTCTGCTAAGTAAGAAAAAGAACATTTCCAAAATAAGAAACAGTTACAGTACACAAAATAGTGACCTTGAAGGGGCACTGTCCATACCCCTTAGGTCTTCCTGGGCTTATTTCCAGCCCTCAGCCCATGAACAAATGGGCACGTGGGCAGCTGCCCCAGGCTGCAGACTGTGGGTACATTTGTAACTGAGATTCCCGCAGTTGCAGTCAGGAGCCCTGGAAAATAGAGTCGATCCTCTTGGCCCTAGGAGGGCAGAGCCCTGGCCTGGTTGCCTCTAGCCACTGGCAGCTTTTTTGTTTACCCCAGCATGGCATGCAAATATCGATGTTTTCTATGGGGGCTTGACAGGAAAAGGGTGGAAGCACCTACTTAGGGGGCTGGGGTTAGTGACCTCAATGCCCATGTCTCTTATTTTAAACGGAAATCAGCTTGGACTACAAAACTCCTGCATGCAGCAAAGTGCATCTGTGTGTGTAGGTTCAGCAAACAGTCAGGGCTCTGGGTGCTCCCAGGCAGTGCTCTTCATGACTGTGTCCTGCCCTTGCTCTGACTCCTCCCCTGTGACTGCAGGCCCTGTCTCCCAGCCTCCCCTGCTGAGGTCACCTGCTCTTCCTGGGAATCGCCCATGACCTCTCCCAGCCAAGAGGGAGGCTGCACCTCTGGGAACCTGCCCAGTGACACTCTCCCTGTCCTGCTTAGGCAGGGCCTGGCCTCAGGGGACAGTAGCCACGTACCTGTGAATAGCAATGACAAGAGACACAGGAGCCATGACCTGGCAATTCCATTCTGTGCCTGGGGTTCAGGAAAACAGAGTCAAGGCTGCCACTAATGAGCATCAAGGACTCACGGAGAATGCTGGGCAGTTTCCACGTTGAGGACTGGCAAATCTGATCAACCTGCAGTAACTCTGTGATCCATTGGTGATGTCTGCCACGGGCACATGACGTTGCCCTGGGAATGTAGATGCCCCGGGTCGGCTGATCCCAAGCCTGTCATTAAGAGTCAGTGTCAAGGGCATGGTGGATATAATTCCTGGGCTAGAGGAGCACACAGTCTACTCAGAGTGAATAAAATGCAAGAATGAGAGCCACACGCACACAGCACGCGGAATGCCGCAGAGGACAAGACTGATCTCCACTTGAAGCTCACCACTCCTGGTCTGCCACGTGGCCTCCCTGTCCTTCCCCCATCTCTTATGGTACCTTCTAATAGGTCCCCCCTTCAGATAGGAAAACCTTACCCTCTTACAGAGACCAGAAGCCTCCGCTCAGGCTGGGAGGGCAAACGGGGTCTGAGCGCCCAGGGAGATTTCTGCACAGAGGAGCCTGGTGCTTACTCATCCTAGCACTTCCCCTTAACCATCTCCCTCTTTTCCAACGTGATGGAGAGAAAAAAATAAAAAGCTGCCCCCAAAGAAAAGTAAGTACTCCAGAGTCACCTGGACATTGGAATTTTAAAAACTTGAATGGCAATCTATTTGCATTTATTAAAGCAGGTTCACAGCTGGGCACAGTGACTCATGCTTGTAACCGATCCTAGCACATTAGGAGCTCAGAGGACTCAGGAAACTTCCTGGGGACATTTATTTATGAAACCTATCGTTGTTGGGGGCCTACAGGGGCACAGCCCTGTTTAGGCATCAGAAGCAGCAGCTGACCTGGGGATAGAGGGTCCAGGCCTCAGTTTGATGCCATCCTGCCCTGCCTGGTCCATGGGCAAGCTACCCCTGGTTCTGCAGTGTCCCAAGTCTGACGGGCCATCACCGGATGATTCTGCCCTCCTTCCGAGAAATCCCTCGGCTTCCTTGCCACTAACTGTTCTCCCTGCCTGCAGACGCAGCTGGTCAAGCCACTTCCCTACTGCCTCCAAGGGGGTCGTCACGCCCTCTGCTCAGCATCCTGGCTGGGCTCAGCACTACTGAGGAAGGAAGCACAGGCTGCCAGCAAGTCCCTGCCTCGAATGCAGCCTGGGCTCCGTCCTCGGGGAGGGGCGACACCCCCGCAGCATTCCGTGTCCCCCCACACACCCCTTGATCTGAAAGGCTCTTTCGTGTCTGGGAAACTTCAACTCCATGGCCTCCCCTGCAAACCCTTCTTTATCCCCAAGCACACTCAGTTGTCTACCTCGGCCCTGCTGCCGCTGTGATATAACACTCTGTGTGTCCGCCGGTTCCCTTTTCAGAGCCTACCTCCTCCGCAAAGGCGGGGGCTCATTTATCCTGTTCCCACGGCACCCGTCCTGTCAGCTTCACCGCACCGTCTGGCACCTTTGGAGCAATGATGACGGCCAACAGTTCCTTGGCCCAGTGACATGTGCTGTCTGCCAAGATCACCTCACTTAATCACAGGCGGCCCTGGAAGCTGGGTGTTATTGTTATCCCCCCCACCAAAGGCGACACTTGGGCCCAGAGGTTAACGTCACACGGCTAGTCACGGTGGGCGGCGGTGCTGGTTCCGACCCAGGCTGTCTGCCCCTTTGCGCTCCCTGGTGACTTGTGTCCCGGCTGGGTGCAGAGCAGCTCCCACTGGCCCTGCAAGCAGAGAGTGGTCGTTGGCAGGGCTGGAGTCTCCTCTGTCCCTGTTCCTTCAGGCAGGGAGGACACCTCCACCCACCTGAGCACAGCGCTCCTGCAGCTGGCTAAGCCTCCCTCTGACGTGTTCATCAGGGTGCTCGTAGGGTCACATCTGCGGGAGGGAAGGGGCTGCGGGGCGGTCCCGTGAAGGCCTCAGTCAACCATGGGGGCACCCTGCAGCTGGAATGGTCCCTCAGGGTTGCCCAGAGGTGGGGTGACAGGGCCTCTGTGTTTGTAGACCTATGGATGTGTCATCGGACTCAGATACGGATGCCATTGAGACGTGTGACCTTAGATAAGGTTGCTTTCTCAACAAGTTCCAAAGAGGCCAGCGCTCCCAGCAGCAGGGACATGCCCTCCTCCCTGAAGGGGTCTGAGAGGTGAATCACAGCAGCCACCACAGGGACTCAGTATGCTCTTCCACAAAACAGGGACTATAGTGCACCTTACTTGTGGCGTCACCTTACTTGCAGTCACCACACGCAGAGCACTCAGCAAAGAGCCTGGCAAATAAATAATAAGTGTTCTTTCTACTGCTATAATTTCAACCTAACACTATCCTATCCCTGTCACTTTAGGGGGCCTCGCTCTTGTAGTCTGGCCTCACCTGGTTTTAGGTGTAACTCTGTAGCCCACACCTCACCTGCTTTTTGCCAAAGTTAGAATTCTCCAAGATAAAAGCTGGACTTGCAGACCAGGGTGGAAGGCACCCTTGTCTCCACTCCAGAGGTCTGTGCTCCTGGGACCAGGGCCACCGAGACCCACCCATGGACTCCAGAGTCTCAGGTCTCTGCTCTGAGAGGCTGAGGCCTTCTTACCACTGATCCTCCAGCATTGCCCCGAACACTGGGTGAGACCTTAAGCCACAGGCCAGGGCCATATTACACACAGGCCCCTGCCCCACGTCCCACCTGCAAAGGTGCCCAGCCATCCGGCCCATGCCTCATCCCATGGCCTCTAGCTGGGGCTGGACACTCCCTTTATTGGTCTTAACTTGGGTCTACCATGCTTCTGTCTTTCCCCGGGATTCATTTTCAGAATCTGTTTTGCCTTTTTCTGCAACTGAGACTGTCCCCTCGGTCTGGTCCTCCTTCCCTCACTCCATGTTTCCTATTCAGGGGAGCCAGGGGCTCTGCATCATGTCTCAGAGACATTTGTAAAGTCAGGAGCAAAGGAGCCGGAGGTGGGCGTGGAGCTTCTTCTTGCAGTGTCGGGGTGCAGGGTCTCTGGTCGGCAGCACAGGGGAGGCAGGGTAATCAAAAATGTTGCCCAACTCCCTCCACAAAGCCCCGCTGCTCAGCATTTACACACGCCTGGCTCAGCAGCCCCGTGGGACCATGGGTGGGGCAGCCCTGTCCCCAGCACTGCCTTCTTGTCAAACACAGCTGTGCCTGGTGGGAGGGCGGGTGGAGCACAAAGCCAGGGCACATCAGAGGGTGGGGGCAGCCAGACTTGCCCAGGGCAGGCAAGGAGCACATGGAGGGGGTGACTGGGGGACTGGTGGAGGGAGGATGCTGGCAGGGACCCAGGGGCGTGACAAACTCAATATGGAGAGAAGGTGAGAACACAGGCAGGCCTCATGCGGGGGCTGTGTACCTGAGTGCTGGTGTGTGCACAGAAAGAGGAAGGGTATGTTGGGTGGGGGTCTCCGGGTCTATGGGGAGACAGCCACCATGCAAGGCAGACCTCCCTGGCTGCACCCCTCTGCTTTCTGCCCTGCAATTCCTCCCTTGCTGCTCATCCTAGACCCAAGACAGCCCCATCTGGAAGACACCCCCACCCCTCTAGCACATGCGGACGGACCCCTGGCAGCCCTGTGCACACCATGGCACAAGGCCATAACGTCTCCTGCACAGTGGGCTCCCTGCTCCCGGTTCTGCTCCCCTGACCCCCACAAGAGGCTGTCGGCTGCTCCAGGACAGCTTCAGGGTCCCCACAGCCACCGCAGTGCTGGTGACATGCAAGGATCAGCACACAGCTATGGACTACACCACACGGCATCTCCAGATCTTGTTAGAAATGTGGCTTTTCCCTTTTTAAATGACTCACTTGTACTTAGTAGAGGGAAGTCTGGGTCTTTGGCTGAGTCCCTGATGATGAACAAGGTAAACAGAACAGGCCCTAATAGCAAACATTCGGGATGCTTGGCCCTTAGCCACGGCTCCAGGAGAACTGCCTGCCTCCCCCGGGGCTCTCAGGGTCCCCAGGTAGCAGTCTGGGTTCACTTCAGGTTTGTCAAGACTCCTGTGATTGAGACCCTCTGATCATCCTGTGCAGGACTGCAGGTAACCCCCACCTGCACCCCCAAAACAACATTTCACAGGAACAAACACACACCCGGGCCCCATATACACATGCAGGACACCCACACACAAATGATGCACATAAGTGCACGTGCAACCAACATATATACCGTATAGAACATGCACATGGGCACATGCATATACACAGCCATCTCACACATGCGGGACCACATGCCGGTCAACATGCACTGCTGCACGGCACCCCGGGGTCTAACCTCCGTCCCTCACGGCACAACTGTCCCCCATGTGCATCCACATTCCCCCATGACTGGCACACTCGTGCTTTGATTTATAGAAATGCTGACCCACAGAGACGTCAGTCACACATCCAGGCACCTCCCCAGTTTATATCGGTTGCCTAATTTGTGTTCACTTGGTGAGAATTTTGGAGTCTCCTCCTTTTGTATTTTTCTCCTAGTCGGATGCAATTTGATAAAACTCTCCTGCACTGAACAACTGATTGCAAGACGGGAGCTGGGAGGTGGTAGCAGCTGCAGTCACACCTGGAGTAGCTGTTGGGGCCAGGCCACAAGGAGGCTGGGGGAGGGGAGGGACAGAGCAGATGGGAAGGAGGTGGCATCCACAAGCACAACCTGTCCCCAGGGGCTGGCACAGCCTGCTGGGCAGGGATCTGCAGCTTTTGGAGCTCTTTTTTTTTTTTTTTTTTTTTTTGAGACAGAGTCTCACTCTGTTGCCCGGGCTGTAGAGTGCCGTGGTATCAGCCTAACTCACAGCAACCTCAAACTCCTGGGCTCAAGCAATCCTTCTGCCTCAGCCTCCCAAGTAGCTGGGACTATAGGCATGTACCACCATGCCCGGCTCTCCAACCAATTTTTGGACTCCTCTACCCATACTCTGCTCACTTCTA